>CM043117.1:42888198-43134790 GCA_023701765.1 Hylyphantes graminicola | reverse complement strand
GGGCGACATACAGGGTGTTCTAAAATTGACCGGAATTGTATAGGACGCAATTCCTAAATATTTACCCTGCCCCCGCCAATGAAAAACGGCTAACTAATTGGCCGCCCTTTCGGTCGTGCATGAAATCTTGCACTTGAGCTACACAAGAATGTAGAACTTTTAGTTTGGTTTGGTTGAATTTACATCTGATAAAAATTGCAGGTTCAACTAGTTTTCAAAAAAAAAAAAAAAAAATTTAGGAGGCTGTTCATTTTGATAGGTTGTTGCATTATTGTTAAAAAAACTTGATCTTGACCATCAGTTTATACATAACAATTATTGTATTTTGCTTATTTATGCTGGGTAGGTATGCACATATACAGGGTGGTTATAAAATAACGCTCGCTATTCGGGGTGGTCTGTAGCTTTAATGAATAATCCAAATGCAGAAGACTTTGAGACACTTACTAATCAAGAAGGGGGGAAAGAATTGAATCATAAAAAACAAACTCGTCTCTTGACCAGGGTTCTAAATTACGAGGCGTAATTGGATGTGTTGGCCGTAATTAGTCATAATTGGCTACGCCGCGTAATTTAGTACCTTGGTCAAGAGACGAGTTTCGTTTTATTATTCCATTCTTTATCGAAAAAAAGAAACTCGTCGAACCAGGTTTCTAAATTACGAGGCGTAAATAGCTGTGTTTTCCATAATTGGCCATAATTGACGACGTCTCGTAACTTAGAACCCTGGTCAAGAGACGAGTTTGTTTTTTATGATTATTCTTTTTTGTGATTATTTTTTAAGATTCTATCTTTTTTATGATTCCATTCTTTTTCCCCCCTTCTTGATTAGTAAGTGTCTCAAATTTTGAAGCATTTGGACTATTCATTCAAGCTACAGACCACTCCGAATAGCGAGCGTTATTTTATAACCACCCTGTATATTCCGGTGTGTGTGCATGATCAGAGACCCGCTTATAAGATTTCGTCAAGTAAGACAGCCACAGAAGGATTTTTTACTGACAGAGAAAGGAAGTACACCCAGGGCAAAGGCGGGAATTGAACCCGCACCCATTACAGCGCGCGGACTGCTAGCGTTATGGCCTGCGATCCAAACCACTCGGCCATCGATCCCCACATGACACCCTAAATTGTCTCCGTGTTGGTAGATGGTGCGGTTGGTAGGTTCAGTCTCTACCCTACTATAGAACTATTTGGTCCCAACACATGCACTTTTCGACAAACTGTACACTTCTTTCGCAAAACGTTTAGCTCCTTCCAATTTTCAAACATCCAGCTCGAATTTGAAACACACCAAATTATTTAAATCGAAATCCAAACACAAAAATTCCATTTTCGTAGTTACTAATCATTTTAAGTAGTTTTAGGAACTGTGATGTAACAGAATCTGCAAATTGTAAAATTACTAGGCAACATGTCGATTCAACCAAACGGAACTTAAAACAAATGCATCCCTTCGTCAACACATTCTCGTGCTGCCCTAGTTCAAGTATGCAACCACGACCAAAACGCGTGATCAATTGGCTTTTTACTATTTTTCGGAGGGGCCGGCTCAATATTTCGGAATTGCATCAATTCCTATTCCGGTCAATTTTGAAACACCCTGTAGTACGCAGCGTTAGGACTTTGAAGGATATTTTATGTGCACTCCCTTACACGGGGTATTATTTGTCGGACAGTTTCGGTTTCAAAGACCGTTTATAGGTTGGCAATTATTTTGGCGATGCCCGGACCCAATCCTGGGACTTTTCGCAATGTTGTTAACCCACTAATGCATACTGTTGCCATATGGCAACAAGTAACATAATACACTTCATTCTATTAAAGTAGATGTCCCTCTCGACAAATCTGCGTTTTTTCATCTATTACATTCCATTTTGAAGTTTTACTTACTAATAACCCTCATAGATGACAGTAGTAAACGTGTATTCAAAATTCAAGAGTGAGGTTATTAACTGTTGTGAAATTACGTGTTCGGTAGTATTTAATGTATAGTAATATTAGTACTAAATACAAATAAATTGTTTTTAAAAAACAAGTATAGTTCAAGAAGGTTCTTTTAAAATATATTTAGTAGTTTTCTAGTCATTCTAATCGAATTAAGAACTTTTTAGTTGGTTTTTGCCATATGGCAAAAATTTTAAAAATCAAAATTTTTTTAAATGTCAATGCAGTTAATTTTTTTTCAGTATTTTTCCCATAATGTATGAGTATTAAAGATTTAAATATATTTTTGCAGGATGAAAAAAAATTCATGCATTACATCTATAATAATAAAAGAAAGAGTCTGTCTGTGTGTATGTATGTATGTCTGTGGATCGCAAAACACCTACTTAGAATGCTCTAAAAAATTCGAAATTTTTAATATAGATTCCTTTTAATACCTACGTGTGCACCTGAGGCTTAGTTTTTTCATATTTGTTCTATTTTTAGAGAAAATTCGAAATAACTGGAAAAAAATACACCACTTTCGCTCAAATCCGATAGCTTTTTTTCTTTCGCGTTGTCATTGGCTTAAGAAATTAAATTAAGCTCGCTCAAAATAATTCAAATTTGAAATGTTTATTTTATTCTTTTGCCATTATATTTAGAAACTACATTATTTATTTAAAAAATAATTTATTCAAGGATATCGCGGTAGGTCTGTTTATGATTATTTAATGTCTTCATTTTTTCGCCAAATGCATTGCCAAACTTGCTAAAATGTTACCTAAAAAAGCGCCAGAAGGGTAAAATTTATTTTGTTTAAATAATTAATCTGGTTGGTTTTTCCAAGATCATCGTGATTGACCTGAAAATGTCAGGGTTTGTAGCTATATCTATATTTTCTCGCCAAATTATTACCAAAAATGTGCCACTGACCTAAGAGTTTTGTTTGGGTTTTTTTTCTGGCTGTTACCAAGTCATCGTGTTCTAGAGCTGTACCAAACTATCAAAGACTGTTGAATCTTCATTTTTGCGCCAAATATGTTATCAGAATGACGGAAGCAGTGCAAACATTTTGTATCCTCAAGTTCTTCTACATTAATGTTCGAATCTGACAAACCACTGGTTTTGCTAAATTTCAGGTAGTCAATCTTATTGAAGCAGAGAACAACTTTTCAATATTCTTTACGACACCCATTTTCCATTAAGTTAACGGGTTCCCAGCAAGGCGGGACCATACTGCTAGTTGTTAAATATTCACTACATAATTGTACTGAAAATCAGAAACGAAATGTTCTGATAAGATTGTTATTATAATAAGATATTATAACTGTTTATTGTTGCACTAATTTCAGGAGTTTTCTACGTTATAATATGATAAATTATACACCTATTGCCAAATCTATGTTAAATTCAACCCCTCTCTATGAGACCAATCAAGCGTTGCCCATCTCCGTTTCTGTAGCCTTGGACATGATGTGTACTAATTACTTGTAATTTACCATGTCGAATGACTGACTAGCTTGAAAACGGACATTTAAGTCAGGTTAGTTTAGTTTGAATCGACGTCACACTATAGAGTTACATGTGGGCAATTGGTGACGGGAGTCGTAATATAGAACGACAATATACAAGTGACGAGCCGGCACTTAAGTAGGCATCCAAGTCAACCATTAAAGGTGACATTCGGGACTTTGGAGTATATTTAACGTACACTTCTCCTACACAGGGTTTAATTCATCGGAAAAAAATTCTGCATGGGCTTCAGTTATTTTGGCGATACCTAGCATACCTTCTGCATGTAAGTCTAAAGCCTTAACAGACTGGGCTCTTAAGCCCCATGGGTATTTACGGAAATTTATTACAATTGAACATACATAACCATTTCGAGTTTCACAAACACCAAACGTGCAAACAACAACACAAAACACATTCGGGACATCATTTGTATTAATATGTTATGAGCCTCTTCTGCGATGGTTAGAAATCCTCTGTTGACTTGATTAAACACATGAGAACAAACGATTATAGATAACTTAATTATCATTATAATATGAGTACTATAGAGTTGGTAGGGTCACATGGGGGAATTATGGATCACTCTCTTTCCGGGGTAAATAATGATCACTAAGTTTTAAGGATTAAAAATGGTTTTTAGAAAATAAATAAATTATGCCAAGTCATCCTTATACATTCTATTTTCTTATATCAAGTTCAAAAATAATGTAAATCTGCAGAAAAAAATAGAAAAAAATACTTGTTACACTGCTATAAAAACATCTTCAAAAAAGATTGTCTTTGAAAAACATGAATTTTTTTAAGATTCATACTGGAGAAACATATTTGAACTAACTATTTTGTTGGTGCTATTTTTCAATAGGAAAAGGTCTAAGCTTTTCAATCCGATAAAAAAATTTCATAATAATTTTTTTTAATGATTTTAAAGGTATATCGATTTATCCCCCAGTTTACTGGGGTAATTCTGGATCACTGGGGTAATTCTGGATCAGTGATATTTTTTAATTTTTCATGTGTTTTTAGCTAAGTGGTATGTGTCATTTTGAAGCATAAAATCAGATTAGGCTGCATTCCAAATTTCATTAAAAAATTCAAATTAGAAGTTTATTTAAAATTTAAATAACAAAATTTTTTATCTACATTGAAATAGCATGAAAATTCTATTTTATTCAATATTTTCACTGTTGCCATTGCGTTAAACTTATTAGAAACTATATTTAAACTAAAAACTTCTTAAAGAATATTTATTTGTGCGATATAATTCAGTTTGGATTGCTGTAATAGAGCCCATTGAATTTTTTTTGTCAAAATAGAGTTCTTTTGATGGTTCATTATACATGTATGAGGAAAGATGCTTGGAAGAATTCTAACTTGGCGTAAAAAAAAATCTGCCAAGTTTCGTTTTCATTACTTTTATGTGCTAAAACAATCTTTTTATGTGCTAAAAAATGATAATTTGAAGTATTAGTTTACTTTTAATACGCATTTGTATAAAAAAAAAATGGTGATCCATAATTACCCCATGTGTGATCCATAATTGCCCAAACCCGGGGTAATTCCTGATCACTCAATAATTAAAATAAAACTAATAATAATTAAGTTTTAGGTAAAGTGATTATTTAAATAAATTCTAAATTATTTAAGCTTACTCCATGCAAAATTAAATCTTTCTATCTTTCATACTTTAGAAAAAAATAGGATGTTGTGATTTTTTGATCCATAATTCCCCCATATGACCCTAGTTAAAGCAAATACTCATTCGTATTTGTGTTAATGAATAAAACACACCTTGTGTGCAAAGTTTAAAAGCTAATTGACTTAAGTTGCGTTTTTTTAGTAACTGCTTTTTTAAAAAGTTAACAACGAAGAACAGTTGATCTTAGTAAAAGAACGGATATTAAACATATATAAAATAAATCGTATTTCTACAGATGGTTTCATACTTAGAATTCATCATACTTTTTTCATACTTTAGATTCTTTTTGAAAAAGTAAAGATTAACGCTTAAATTGACTATGCATCTGTCATGTCATGCGAATAATTTCAAAGCTTTTAACTAAATACCATTTGGAAGTTTCTCTATGGGTATTTTAATCTTTATCAATATTTATTTCTGCTCTTATGATTATAAAACTAATTTCAATACAAATATATTTAATTGTTTACTACATTCCAAAAGGATTTTTAAAGCGGACACGAATTCTTTAAAATTACAATATTGAATATTTAAAAATATTTTTTAATCAATGTTAAACGACACAAAATTTAACTATAATGCCAACTTTAACTCTTCTAATACATTTTTAATTAATTTAAAGAAACTTAATAAAAAGTATTCATTTTAAACAATTGTTTATAAAAATGTTATAAAAAATTAAAATTACCCAATATTAACCATAATATTTACAATTCTAGTAGATGATAAAAAAAAATCATGCGACACATTGCAACCTAATAATAAACGTAAAAAATGTGTCTGAAGTAAAGAAGTTGATTAATAAAAATACCATCTATACTGGATTCATTTTATGTAAGTAATAAATCTTTAAAGATACATATCACGCCAATGAAAAACTGTTTTTAATATTCTAAAAACCATTTCATAGATCAAACAGGCTTTTCTTTCTCTCGTTAAAAACATGAGAAGTTAAACTGAAATTAAGTTTTTGCTCGGTGTAGAAAATTATCGAAGGATTGAGCTTTTTTTTTATTGCAGTTTTCAGTGCTTATTCGCATTTTCAGCGTTTCACTCACATTTTGCACCATTTCTCTATTCAAAAATTTTAATGTATATTTTACATGTTAATATCAAATTTTAAATTAATTACTGACATTTACAGTATGGAAGGCAGAAAGCTCCGTGTAATTTGCGGTTTTACTCTGGTATCTTTGTTGTCGGTTTAAAACCTTAATTTTAATTATGTTTTTTGCAGTTTAGACTCGGCTATAGATGCATAATTTGTAAGGAATGGATGAAAAAAGAACATATCTTGTTGGTCTGAAATAATTGTCGAATCTATCATAATTTTTTAAACAGTTTTTTCGTGTAGAAAACTTATAATGAAAATGGATTGATTTATGGGAAACTCCTTTGTTGAAATGGATTGTTGTTACGTTTGGAAACAACAGTTTTGCAATATCAAATGCGGTTATTATGTACAATGGTTTATAAAATTATACGTAAAAAAGTTATAGTTTAACATTTATATAAATACAGGTATTTAGACTTCATTTCAATTTTTAGGAACTGAAAGTGGTTTAAAAAAATACTCTAGTCTATTACTACAAAATAGCACTAAAATAGTCCGACAAAATAGCACTAAAACCCATTTCATATGTGTATACAGATCATCAGAAGTAACATTTAAATGAATCTGCTAAGCTTTATGAGGTAGGGTCAAGTGGGGTAAGTGTGATTGGGGGTAAGTGTGATAAACAGCTCTTGTAACTTTGAAAATCATTCTAAAAATCTGAAAGTTTGCAATATATAACATTAGACCACTTATAATTAAACTAAAAAGAAATATTGACCTCATTTTTTGTTTAAAGAGAGTTTTGAGCTTCTGAATTTAAGTGCAGCTGTCTTCTTTTTATGGGGGTCTTTCTATGTGGGGTAAGTGTGATCAAACAGCAATGGATTTTGAAATGCAAATTTTGTACACTTAAAATTGGAATTCAAACATATATTTTTTTCTACATATGTATGTTTCTTATAATAATTCACTACCAATTTTAGGATTTGGAATTTACTTGAAGCAGAGAACGAATTTTCTTAATGAAAAATGCAGAAACCCTATCACACTTACCCCATTTGACCCTACTATCTTCTTAAGTTATCCTACTAATTGAAAACACTTAATCTATTTCTAAGTTCCCTAGATGGGAAAAGAAAAAGACTTTACTACAGTAAAAAAATCAGGACGGGGAAGGAGGTAATTTTCGATTTCGTCAAGAATCCAAACAATGCCTTAATGAGTATCTATTCTTAAACCAGTATACGTATTCTATACTACTTACTCGATTGATTTTCGATTTTTTTTGGGATGTGTCGATCGCAAGCTATCAAGATTGTATATCAACGTTAACTATAGTTCATTAATATTAATTGCCTTTTTTTAAATTATTTAATTCTTGGGACTGTAGTTAAGTTTACAGTTATAAATAGAGCTAAACTCGGTAATAACGACCTCGTTTAAAACATAATCTCTCTTATAACGCCATAAATGTAAAGTCAACTGTAAACCTTCTTAATGCAATAATGTCTTGCTTATAATGACAGTTTTGAATTTTCTCCTCAGTTATAAAACTTAAAGTATGCGGTGTAGATATGATATACAACATTCCGTATTAAAGAATTAAAAAAAATCGTTTTCACTGCAGTAGAGTCCCGTTTATTCGAATCCCTGTTATCCGAAAAAAATCGGTTCATCAAAAAAAAAAAACCCCTTTCGGGATGTATACACATAAAAATACATAAAAATAGATACGTAATTACAAAATTGGATTTATTTCTCAAAATATATGCAGTAATTTTTTGTTATTTTTTCTGCTCAATTTTGTTCCCGTACCTTTCGGATAAGCGGGACTCTACTGTATTTAAATTTTATTTTATTTACCAAATCATGGGAAAATCGCAAAACTTGAAATTTATTCCGCGTCCAAAAAATATTAATAGAAAATATACTACTACTAATAGCATACAGGGTTATGCAGTTCATACAATCAAGGTCATTTTCTAACTTTTATTAATATTAGGTATAATATATATTTTTTATAATTGCGTGAAAAAAAGCCGACTTTTACATAATAATTTCAATATCAGACGCGTGCACAAAGCTAGACTTTTTGAAACAGTGAAAAAAAGTACTTTTTTTCACCCAAAAGCAGTGAAAAAAAAAGACTTTGTCGCACTCTTTCTATAAGATGCCAACATTTTAAGTAAAATTTCGATTTGATAATACTCATAAAATCCAAAGATTTATCGATCTGCTGTATTTAAAAATATTATGCGCGTGAATTATTTTTGAATCAATAAATTTTTTTTTCTCGCGATGGGAATATTTCTTAAGTCACGCCCTTCGAACTGCGAGTTCATTGGTTGCTTTCTTTGACAAAATGTTGAAACACGCTTATTGGTTTTTTATAGCGTCACGCGCTCCGAACTGCGAGATCGTTGGTTGTTTTCCTTGACATCTCTTAGTCTATTTTAGTCTAATTAGCACGTGAATTATTTTTGAACCAATGAGATTTGATTTTTTTCACCCAATTATAAAAAATAGTGTATGAAGTACGTGCGAAAAGTAAACTTTTTAAAACACGTGTCTTTATTTCACTCGCTCGTACCTCGCTCGTGAAATGAAATCCACTTGTTTTAAAAAGCATTACTTTTCGCACTAGTTGCATAAATATCTATTTTATAATTGCGTGAAAAAAAGCCGACTTTTACATTATAATTTCAATATCAGACGCGTGCACAAAGCTAGACTTTTTGAAACAGTGAAAAAAAGTACTTTTTTCACCCAAAAGCAGTGAAAAAAAGACTTTGTCGCACTCTTTTTATAAGATGCCAACATTTCAAGTGAAATTTCGATTTGATAATACTCATAAAATCCAAAGATTTATCAATCTGCTGTATTTAAAAATATTATGCGCGTGAATTATTTTTAAATCAATGAATTTTTTTTTCTTGCGATGGGAATATTTCTTAAGTCACGCCCTTCGAACTGCGAGTTCATTGGTTGCTTTCTTTGACAAAATGTTGAAACAAGCTTATTGGTTTTTTATAGCGTCACGCGCTCCGAACTGCGAGTTCATTGGTTGTTTTCCTTGACATCTCTTAGTCTATTTTAGTCTAATTAGCACGTGAATTATTTTTGAACCAATGAGATTTGATTTTTTTCACGCAATTATAAAAAATAGTGTATGAAGTACGTGCGAAAAGTAAACTTTTTAAAACACGTGGCATTATTTCACTCGCTCGTACCTCGCCCGTGAAATAAAATACACTTGTTTTAAAAAGCATTACTTTTCGCACTAGTTGCATAAATATCTATTTTATAATTCCGTGACAAAATCCGACTTTTATATTATAATTTCAATATCAGACGCGTGCGAAAAGTCAAACTTTTTGAAACAGTGACACAAACTACTTTTTTTCACCCAAAAGCAGTGAAAAAAAGTACTTTTTTTTTCACTTTTTTCATAAGATGCCAACATTTCAAGTAAAATTTAGATTTGATAATACTCATAAAATCCGAAGATTTATCGATTTGCTTTATTTAAAAATATTATGCGCGTGAATTATTTTTGAATCAATGAAATTTTTTTCTCGCGATGGGAATATTTCTTAAGTCACGCTCTTCGAACTGCGAGTTCATTGGTTGCTTTCTGTGACAAAATGCTGAAACACGCTTATTGGTTTTTATAGCGTCACGCGCTCCGAACTGCGAGTTCATTGGTTGTTTTCTTTGACATCTCTCCTTGAAGCTCGAAGTTCATTTTAGTCTAATTAGCACGTGAATTATTTTTAACCAATGAGATTCGATTTTTTTAACGTAATTATAAAAAATAGTGTATGAAACATGTGTGAAAAGTAAACTTTTTGAAACAACGTGGCATTATTTCACTCGCTCGTACCTCGCTCGTGAAATAAAAGCCACTAGTTTTAAAAAGTATGACTTTTCACACTTGTTGCATAGATAACTATTACATGATTTACTGCACTAAACATTTTACTTTGTTTATAACATTACTCGTTTATTACATCTTAAACATCGTGGTCCTTTGAATGGCGCTTTAACCGAGTTATACTGTACTAAACTATAAATAGTTATTTATTCAACAAGTGTGAAAAGTAATACTTTTTAAAACTAGTGGATTTGATTTCATGAGCGAGGTACGAGCGAGTGAAATAAAGACACGTGTTTTAAAAAGTTTACTTTTCACACGTGTTTCATAAACTATTTTTTATAATTACGTTAAAAAAATCAAATCTCATTGGTTAAAAATAATTCACGTGCTAATTAGACTAAAATGAATTTCGAGCTTCTAGGAGAGATGTCAAAGAAAACAACCAATGAACCCGCAGTTCGGAGCGCGTGACGCTATGAAAACCAATGTTGGCATCTTATGAAAAGAGTTGCTTTTGGGTGAAAAAAAGTAGTTTGTGTCACTGTTTCAAAAAGTTTGACTTTTCGCACGCGTCTGATATTGAAACTATAATATAAAAGTCGGATTTTTTTCAAGCAATTATAAAAAAAAATATTTCGGATGAGTATGTGAGAATGCCAAATACTGAAATCAAACAAGATCTCAGAAGTGTAACTGGATTTTAATGTCGTATATACTAGAAAAGGATAACTACAAGACAGCAAAATAAATTCTATTATCATAGAAAAATATAGTTATAACTAAAAACACTTTACAAAAAAGCTTTATAACTATTTTACTTGAGACTGCTCTAAAATTGGAATAAATTACTCGGTAAGGAAAAGAAAGTGTTAGAACGCTGAACTTGAAGATTTTATCTATGAACATTAAATATGAAAAACACTGAACCCAAAGAAACAAAATATAACCACAAAAAGTCATTTAGGTGAAGTAATGTAGCGAAATAAGCATAGTTTTTTTTTTCATATTTTCTTTAAACCAGACTTTGCTATTTGAAATTTCCATTTAATAAGAATGTCACTCTAATGCGAATTATTGTGTCGTGTGAGGTTAGAAGCTGTAAATGAAATTTCTCTGGCTGCATCACTTTCTTTATTTAAATGTGTTTTATTCAATGGATTCCGAGATAATGTTCCGTTTTTAGAATAAATGAAAGAAATATTGTTGAAATGTTCATATTTGCTGTATGTTTTTAAAAATAAAAGTTTAAAGATTTTGTTTAAGGCTAGTCTTTTGTGTGTAGCAAGATATATTTGTTAAGCTATGTTAATGTTGTACTCTTACAATTTATGTAAACTGATCTATGTCTGATTAGTAAAAATGCTTAAAATGTTAATTTTTCATCTGCAACATTTCAAATATATATGTTTTTTTCTTTTTAATCCTCTCGCAACGAAGGATTTTTGCTTCCTCGTAATATTTGACAGGAGTAACATTATCGAATCCTTAGTTTAACGGGCGTTTTGGGGCGCTTCAGTAAGGAAAGGGTTAAATTCTAAACACCTTTAAGAATATGTGTTGATATTTAAAGGATTGCTTACATAGCGTCGATGACTAAAGCTGTCATTTTATAAGTTGTAAAATAAATCAACATTCAGTTGGCTTTCACAGGAGCAGGTGTATAACAATGTGATTATTTTGGTAAAGTACATTGGAGTTCAGTAGAAATTTGGTACTTAAATAATGGAATATACCAAGTCTCTAGTGAGAGGAATTTTTTTTTGTCTTTTAAAATGTACCCACAAAATTCTATTAATAATCTGAGTATATATTCGGCTGTTCCAATACACTTTATTAGTTTTATTTCAATACAATGTTTTGTAGTATTTATATTTGATATTTTATTGTTAATTTTTAAATGGGGTAAATATTAGCTACGGAATATTCCAGCTTTAAGCTTTTCTAATTTTTCACAAAATTCGCTATTTGCTTACAAATAAAGAACGCAAAAGTTAAAATTTAACAATGCAAACAAGAATGTTTTTCAATTTTTTCTAGAATAATTTTTCAAATGTATTCTTAAAACCTATGTATATGTAGCACAGAGATGCCGATCCCCCCCAGGTACAATGACGCAACCCCCCCCCCAGAATTTTTTTACTCCCCCCCCCAAAAAAAAACCGCTGTAGATTTTATATTTATATAATATAGATGTTATGAATGAAGATATTATACATGAAATGTTATAGTAAAATAATATTTAAATACCATCGAATTGGGTAACTTTGTCCCTATGAAATAAAACCCAAGTACTGAATTTCTTCTTGAATATTTTTCTACTGATAGGTCGACGCAGAGTTGCCCCTAATTGAAAAAGGGAGTCACACTTTTAATAGCTTAGGGGGATTCCAAAAAGGTTTATAACCACCTACTACAGAAATACAATTTTTTAATTAAGAAATTAAAATTTCAGAATTTTTTTAAATTTAAATCACAAGCAGGGAAAACAAGTTTACATTTCTGCCAATTTGCTTTTACAGAGGGTAACAAGATTTAAATATTCAAATTATATAATTTCGAATATCTTACCAGAATCACTTCCATAACACTTCAAAATAAGCTCTTGGAGCATTTATAGTACAGTGCATTCTAACTTCATTTAGTTTAAAATAGATCAAATAGTATGCATTTAATAAAGGTGTACCTTTGATGCTTCCCCTCCGTTCCGAAATCAACTATCTACAAAAAAAAAAACTTACAACAACTCTTCTAAGCGGAAAAATTGCACGAATGTCATTGGTTAAAAAAAAATATGCTGGAGTCATCATTTAATCAAATTGTTATACAGACTACAGACAGCAAGGCAGCTGCTGTAGCTCCCGCCACCCTTATTTGAAACACTTTAGGGATGGAACGCCGTTGTAAAACACCGTTTTTTTTTGGAAAAACCGCCATCCCTACCTCTTCTTATTTGGTTGGCGGCTAGTATAGTGTTTTGTCTCTGAATGCTTAAAGAAGTGATGGGTTGTTTATGGGTAATACATGTCAGAAAGATTCGTTAGGCCTACGCGATATTCTATTTCTGATCTTCTTTCTGTAATGTTCTTTAAGTATTTTGGTTACCATTTTTGATTCGTGAAGGTTGCGCCCCCCCCCCCCCCCCTTGAAGTCTGGGGGGGGGGGTGATGATTATAAAGAACAAGTATTTGTCAAAGTGGTATCTTAGACAAAATAAGCCATTTACATTGAAAATTTTCGAATTTTTTTCGACCCCCCCCTAAAATTGCAATGACGCAGTCTGCGTCGCTGCCCCCCCTTGTAGGCACCCCTGATGTAGCATTTAGGTATCGACTTTGGTACACATTTCCTTTTGCTTAGATTAGTTATAAGTTATTATGATAATCCCGATGTGGACAATTTTCCCTTTAGTTTCAAAAAAAGATAATTAACATGTAAAAAGCATTGGAATGGTAAAGTTAAACAAATTTCATGCATTAGCTAAAATTAATCGATGGAGATGTTATTGCATTAACCAAAATTTTCCGTGATTGTATGTTTTACTTTGAAGACGAAAGGAGATTTCTAACGAAATAACACTTTGTTTAGAAATGTTACGTAGTGGAATTAAACGTTACAGCCAATACACTAAAAAATCTTGTATTGACTTTCATTAAAAGTTGTGCTGAAACTGTACCGTATTATAAATTGTATTATATAATACTATATATTATTATGGATAATAATGTGTGGTTAGTACAAAAATTGTGTTAAAGGCGCAGAAAGTATGAATTCTTCTGAAATGTAGTTCAGCATCTGCTCTTTAACGTTTCGGTTAAATAACTATGCTAAAGCTCACAAAATATATATTACAGTGCATCAAAATGAATGTTATAACTTTGTTATACATATAAACCAATATAGTTTTTTTTTGTCAAACGAGCATGGATATAATATTCGTATGTTTTCGGCTGTCACCAGTTATTTCGAACAACAAAGTTCTTGCTCGTATGCCATCAACACAACTCTTGCATTGTTGCCATTTTTACATAATACTTGTGTTCCACAGGTGAAGTTGGAACAAAAGTTTTTCTTACTGTGGTGGAGGCTTTATCCTCCAGGTTCGAGCTCGAATTTATATGTAAATAAGTTTACAAAAGCAATGCAGACAAACGGCTATTCAAAGGCTTCTTCACTTGCACTAATGCTAGATAAAGCCACATTGGCACAGATGTCTCGTTCTCACACAGAGCCATCAAAAAATATAAAAGTGTGCGAAGAGGAAAATCCCATGAAAGAGCACTCCGAAACATCCTAAGAGAAGAAAAATCCTTTGAAAAAAATCCTACTTGCACGTCATGCCTGGCTAGATTTAAGGATCAACTTGGCTTTCGTCATACTCCTTTCACCAAGTTTTACGAAATGGTACAGTTGATCATGGCCAAGTATTCCATGTAGTATTCCATTATCGATGCTATATTCTGTCAGGGTTAATAAACGTTCAGTTAACATCCAAAATAAGCTTGGTACTCGTTTATTAGCAGTTTATTTATTAGCAATTATTTATTATTTAGAGATAGAGAGCTGAGTTGGGTAATAGCCAAAGCAACCCAACTCAAGTAACAACACTGGTCGACGGCATGGGAATCACCACAACGGACCCTTTTCCCCCTTTTTAGTCAAGAAGAGATTTCACAATTTTCAGTATTTTGCACTGTAAAACAATTAGGTAAAGTTACAGCACAGTATGCGGTTACTTTTTATATCACGGTTTTGTATTGATTTCTAGTAAATCTATGTTCAATCTAGTTACACGAACAAGTCACTAGCGTTTGAACATAGCGTTTAAACTGAAAAGTTGGGTACATCCAATCACTGCCAGTGAAGCAACCGTTTTCGCGAGTTTTTTTTACTGTACATATAAATTCACATCACAGGTTGGGCACATTTACTATTACACTGAGACGGTAAATAGGTGTTTTTTACAGTGCAATTTAATTCAATTTGTACTTCCTCTTCCGAAAACTTTTCTCCCTCAAAAACCTCAAACGGCGGCCCTAAGTGTTTTCTTCAGACACTGAATCTTTATTTTCGCATCAGTCCCTCTTCCTAAGTGCCCCAACATCTCCGAGAAACCGTGGATATCACAAAATCAATAATCTCCTCATCAGTGCGTATGAAACCGCCAATGTAAACAGCTTACATCAACACGCCTCCCCCGTCCTTTTGTTGCTGCGAGACACGTCGATAAAGTATGGATTGGAAATCACGAGAGCGATATACTACGTAGCTTGACAAAGCTGTAACAAGGAACTAATCTCCTTGCCATCGCCTAGCATGCGGAAGGTCCCAGGTTCGGGTTTGGGCATCGTCAAAATAACTGCCGACCTACACTCTAAAAACGAACGAGCGATTTTAACTCAGTCTGAGTTAATTTCACTCCTCCAGTCTAGAAAATGCACTTCTCCCATAGGAGTGGATCCTTTGTGTGTTAAACCTCCGACAGGATCACTCCAAACGAGTGATTTTAACTCAGTTTCAGTTAATATTCAATATTTGGAGCTGGTGGGATCGGGTTCGAGTCCCGGTCATGGCATGGATGTTTGTGTGTCAATAAATGTTGTTATTTGTCTAAGTGTTTGTGTCGTCTCTTTCTTTGTGTGTCTCTTGTGATAGTGTCATTTCTAGGGTTGAATACAATAGACCAAAGGTCGCAGTGTTCGGCGAACTTTCCCCCCCCCCCACCAAGAAAGTCATAAGTCATAATATTCAATATTTTCCAGTGTCGAAAATGCATTTCTCCTACTGGAGTGGATTTATCACTCTTTTGTTTTAATAGTGTATAAACGGCCCGTGCAGCCAAAAATGTTAAGGGAGTGCACGTTAAATATCCTTCAAAGTCCTAACGCTGCGTACGATGTCGCCCTTAACGGTTGCGTTGGGTGCCTATTCAGGTGTTGGCTCGTCACTTGACTGTGGTTCAAAAATACGACGCCCGTAGACAATAGCCCTCGTGTAGCTCTAGTGCGACGATAATTCAAACCTAACCTAACCTAATCTCCTTGCCAACCTAACTTGGGTTTAAAAACAAAGAGTGAAAAGGCAGAGGGAAAAGCGCGATTGGTCCGTTAGTAGGAAACTCTTGTAAAATAGTATTTTTACATACAAAATGATCGAAATGCAATTTTCATGAAACCAGCACATTTTCATGAAACCAGCACATTTTCATGAAACCAGCACGAACATGCACTTTTCATTCTGATAAAATTGCTGAACTTTCTCAAAATAATATATTTACATACAAAATTATCTGAATGCAATTTAACCAAAATGCACTTCTCATTCTGGTAAAATTGCCGAATTTTCTCAAAAAAATTCGAATATAATAGACCTTAAACGAAATTAATCTTTTAAACATGTTTTCTGGATGGATTCACAAATAATTTGTGGAACTCTTTACATCCGCGGAAGGATCTTTTCAATTGCATATTTATATTTACCTAACCTAGGTTGGCAAGGAGTGTAGAATATATTTTTTATACAAACGTTGCTGTTATCAAAGTCACTGACATACTAGCAGTTGTCAGGCACCTCGACGATATCTTCCATTCCATGCGAGAAAGCCAAATGTGTTCCAGTACGATTTTTCTCAATTAATGCTCAGTAATGTAGAGGAACGGTCAAGTGACGAGGTTGACACCTCACTTAATTGAACGTTAACCGAAATAGAATGCTAATTTTTTTTCGAATTTCCAAACAGGGGGATTTCCCTTGTCACAAGTTCCCTTGTCACAAAATATTTTCAATTAATTTTTTTACTCTACAATCTATATACTAAGAGTGGTTATGTTGTAGGCCGAATTCCATAAAGCGAACGCCTCAGTAAAGAAGTCTTGGCCTTATCAGTCAAGAAATGCAGGCTTATTCAAAGTGTCTAATTTTTAAATAAATTTTGTATTTTTAAGAAAGACGCTAAACCTTTTTTATTCACTTTTCTTCAAAAATAAGTTTACTGGCTGAAGCCCTTCTTGCATGCAACGATTGAAGTTGACTATTTATAACTATTAGAAATTGTCTATTAAATTAAAAAGTTTTAAGTTACGAACGGATTTAAGAAAATTAAAGCACTAAAAGTTTTATTACGGAACGATGTCTGAAGAAAATTATATATTTCAAAATATGAAAGTGGGTATTTTTAATTTTAATACAGATTCTTATTCTATATCAGTTTAGTACCAGTTTCATTTATGTCAAACTAACGGAGTGCGATTCCTGTGTTAGTTTTGTCGTCGAATAATCAGAGGGTTATTTCTTTAACCTTGGTCAATATACAAGAGGAGTGAGAACAGGCGAAGATGGAGATGAAATCGGCATCGTAAAAATGTGGTGTAACTTTACTCGGGCTTTTATGGAGTAAGTTATACCAACTTTATGAAATTATGTAACACAACACATTTTTACAGTGGAGAAATCTAATTTATTATTTAAGAGTCCAAATATTCATTCGTAGTTCTGCCAAAAAATTTTAAAACTAAAAAGAAAGGTGCCAAATGTTTTTTCAAAGGGGGGGGGGGATAAATAATTTTTTCAAAACTTATAGCTTGAGGCTCCTTAAAATTCGTTATGTTTTTACCAAGTCAATTCAATTTGAGTGCAAAATTTTAGAAATTTGCTCATTTAAAATTAGTTTTCTTTTCATTAAAAAAAAGAAGCTTTTCATGATATTTTGTATAACTCGGGGATTTTTTGTTTGCAGGACAACAAAATGGTACATTTTTGAATGCTTCACCCCAATAAGTGGAAAAATATCTAGCTGCAAGAATGTATAATCGTTTTCGCATTGATATGTCTTTATAAATAGTAGAGAGGGATTTTACCTGGACAAATAAAGGTCCCATCTTAAGTAAATGTAATTTTAAATCCCTTTTAGGCCTATTTCATAATAATTGACTCAATTTAAAAAAAATTGGACTCTATTAACCCTTTCAGTCCCAATGACAATTTGGCATCATTGATCATCATTTCAGAATTTTTTTTTTCTGATCGTCTATAGCCATTTATGATATCAAAAAGCACATCATTCGATTTTTCAAAACTTTTCTATTAGAAAATATTTTTTATTAATCCCAATAGATTTCAGCCCTATTATTTTTTTCAAAGTTATGGTCGAAAACATGATGATGCCAAATGGCATCATCATGTTTTAATAATTATATGAATGAATCATGTTGAATCATGATTGAAATAATTATATGTCTGAAAATATACAAAAAAATCGGAGTTCGGTGCTACTGTAAATGACAACAATTTAAGTATTTATAAGACTGTTTATAGGAAGTAATTGGTCCAATGGTATGTATCTATCTATACAAACATCAAGCTTTACTGGCTCTGTTCTAGGTTAGGGGAAAATCAAAGAAAAATGTTTTTCAGGGGCACGTCTTGACTGTACCTCTTGTGCCGGTAAACTAAAATATTTAATAATTGGGGACAAAAATAGTCTAATTTATTGTTGTAGATCGTGCAGCTTATGCACCCATGACAGTATAAGCGTCGTTATAATTATTTGGTAAGCAACTACAAATACATATTACACAAATTGTAAAACAAAAGAGTAGTATAATTACCTACGGGTCGCATTCGTCTGTCATACCGACTTTTATCGACCAGGTAATCTAAGATTTGCTTATCGGAGAATCCAAGAAACCTGTGGAAAAAATGAATTTATACAACAATGCAAATCAATTTGTAAACTGATAAATAGGAATGAAAACCTTGCAAATTTTTTTAAAAAATTCTTAGGCATTCCATACCTAAATTTTGTTTTATTTTCTAAGTATTTGAGTACTTAACCATTAATCTGGCCTTGAATGTACGAATAAAATAGTTGCAGCAGAATTTATGCAATGCAATCATTGAAAATGGAATTTAGCTTGAGTAAAAGGGGTTGATTTTTAACCGAGTGCTTTTCAAAACAATTTACCAGTTTTCATTTTCACTCAAATCGCTATACTTTGCATTTTTGCAAAAAGTAACAGTCAAAAATATCCACAAAAATATATTAAACAAAAATATAGTAGAAAACTGTTTTATGATGTTATATTTTAAATACGTTATTTTTATTTCACAAAATGATAATTGACAAGAAACGACAAAAGCATATACAATTTCCTTTCAAATGTTCCTTTTTGTTTATAGATACTTGTTTTTTAGATTTAATTTTAATTTAAAGAAGAAAGAAAAGATTCAAATAATTCATTAGTCAAAGTATACTTATAAGTTTGGATAATTTAAATGTAAAAATTGTTAAAAATTCTGGTTTAGGAAAATTTATGTCTTTCCCAAAAACGAGGACTCGGATATTGTTGAAAAGTCAGATGTTTTAAGAGTCTTGGAAGAGCTGTTTTGTAACAACTGCAAACAATATTATTTTGGAAACTTAACAGTGTAATTATGTATCATTGAATTTATTTTCTGCGTTTTTGACATACTCTTCTAATTTTGCGTATTTCCTAATAAACAGATTATTATACAGTCATCATTTTGCATTATGGCCCATTTTAGACCATATGTGACTCATTTTACCCCATAATGGGGTAACATGGGTCACGGACTTATGGAACTGAGTTCAATCCATTTATAAATTTTAAAAAATAACAGAAACTACAAAAAATGTATTGAAATAATGGAATGTTTGGATGCAATTAAAAAATATCTGATTTTTTTTTTACTGCCAGAGAACTTTAAATGTGAAAATAGCTAAAAAAAATGACCCATTTTACCCCACTTGATTATATCCATTTCTCTTCTACTTTTTATTTCGATACACTTAAGCAGAAAATTTATTTTCGAATGGCAAACTTTCTTGCCAATCATCGCGAATGGGTTAGAGTTTTCTTCTAGTATAATGTTTCGTAATAAGTTTAATAAATTAACATTTAACCTCTATAATTAAATTTAGTACTTTTAATATACAAACTCATTTGAAAATTGTAACTTTATACTTCGTATATTTCAATATTGTTTATACAAATAAATATTAATAACAAGGTAGATGTTTCTGAAATGCACTATGTAATTATCTCTTTTATAGTAGGTATATTTTTGGAGTGTAATGAAAAGTTTAATTAAAAATTTCACCACTTTTTGATAGTTCTTATAGAAAAATTAAATTTGTCTACGTATCATGGACATAGCCCTTCTGAGGGATAACAGCGTATAAACCCGTCAGCTGAGTGTCAAATTTTCCAGCAACACACATAATTTTTAAAAAACATTAATTTTATAATTTTACTAAATTTTAAGTATGGAGAATCATTTGCAATCATTTCAGAGAGAAATTTAATTTTTAAATAAGCTAAGAAAACATTTTTTCAGTTAAAAATTTCAATTTAAATCCCATGAAGTGAAAAAAAGGTTCGCACTTTAGCCAACTTGATAATCCCTTAAAGAGTTTTAAATAATTCACTTTTTTTTAAAGCACATATTCCTGGACAAATAAAGTTTTGTAACTTCAAAACAAAACGCCTAATATATTGTATTCTAATGAGATGGTAACCCTATTTTAAGGGTCAAATGGTTTAGAGTCCCTTATCCAAAGAAATAAGATACAAGTGTAAATTAAATAATTTTGTTTAAACATAGTGATTGATGAGTTAAAGAAGGAAACTATTAAGTAGTCAGCATCGAACTCTTGATAAATAATTAATCATTTTAAGTTTTGGGAATAATTATAAACGATTCATTCTTCAATGGTTCTAAGTTTCTAGTAAGCTTTTAAGTTTCTGAGCCTTTAGGCCTGGGTATAAAAATTGCGTAATTTAGTTATTTGGGTCGTTGGAAAAACACTGTTTTTTTCAATTAATAGAAAATAAATGGTTGTCAGTGGTGCTTATACCTTTTCCAATTCAATAAAAAAGTCATTGGAAAATTGTAAAATATCCCAGTTGTGAGGTTTCTAGCAATTTCATGCGAAATTCCGAAAGTTGTCAAACTTGTCATAAAGAATCTTTTTACGGACCATTGATATTTTTCTAGGAATATTATGGTTAAAAAAGCTGTAATAAATTGAATTTTTCATTTACTGTATCGCATAAGTAACCTTCAAAATATCTCGATCACTTTGGCTAGCGAAGCCACAAATCTTGTTTCATGTCTACCAACTACATTTGACGAGCATGTTTTCGTAATAATCCTCAAATCTTCCATAGCTGCTTGTAATACGGTCTCCAAACAAAAATCTCTCAATTTTTAGTCCTGTCGAGAGCTATAACTACTGGTGGGTATCGCCGAATTATGAAATATTATACTGTATACGTTAATATGTTTATAACGTACGCAGTTTTATATATACGTAACGGTTATACTTATACTGTAACTTGCGCTATTACGTTGCATTTGTTAACTTGCATGTAGAAGTAATCAAGAAGTCTTCTTACTATTTATCAATTTTATGTAAATCCTCAAAAAAAAATTTGGTTTAGAAATGCGTGCCCAGATGAAATAGATGATAAAATTTCTTTTACCAATGATGTCGTTCACACAAAATATCTATGTATTTATTCACAAATTGTACTTGGAAATCATATATGAATCCATTAATGTAAAGTAGACGAGAGATTATATCCATTCGACATTTCGGCAAAGAAATTTTATCCCCAAAATTTTGTGCAATACGTACTTGTTGTCGGAGGCTCCAATTTGGAATGGAGACACCACCCGGATACCCATCACTGTCAGGACAAAGAGTACCCACATTTGGACCCCTGGAACAAACAATAAGTGAGTATTAATCCTCGTTGAAATCCTTTTTCTACTTTAATAAATTTCTAGTAATACATCCAAAGACTTTAGAATTATCATATTTCAAATTACTTAATCTCGTATAAATTATTTTAGCTCAAAATAAGGCAGCCGTTTTCATCCATATTGTTACCCGAGTTTTATTTGAAAATCTTCAACACATGACACTGATATACAGTGAAAAATATTTCGTAATTTTACTCTTATATGTCGCAAATTTTCCTGGCTTTTTCATCTGCGTGCTGTAACGGGCTCGGGTTCGATTCCCGCCTTCGCCCTGGGTGTATTTCCTCTCTTTGTGACAGTAAAAACTCTTTCTGTGTCTGTCTTATTTGACGAAGACTTATAAGCGGCTCACTGAGCAAGCACACAAGTCGGAATATATATGTAAAATACCCTACCCTACCCTACCCTGGCTTTTTCAAGTTAAATTTGCTTTTTTTATTTTCAGATTGGCAGCTCAGATACCCATAGGTGAACAAATTTCCCTGAACATTCGTGATTTTTTTTACCCTGTGCTCTTAGATCAAAACTCGCTAAAATAGTTCCTCTTGATTAAAAATAGGCAAAAGGTCTAAATTTCCCAAACATGATTTTTTTAATACCCTTCGCTATGAAATAAGCTCATTTTGTTCGTACTAATTTTTTTAAAATCTTAAATTAACTTTTATTTGTAGTAGAAGTTGTTTAAAAATTTTTAATTATATTTAATAACACAGTTTCGTAAAAATCTTTTCGCAAATAACTATACTTACATTAAGAAATATTCGACATCCATCTTTTCTTAAGAACAAAACAAAAACTTTTATAGGTATTTGAAGTCTTAGAAAAATAGATTAGCTTGTGTGTAGCAAAAATATCAATAACATTTGTTAGCCGATAAAAGTACATGAAATAATATCGATAATCAATAAAATGTCCCTTTGTTTTATTTTCCAATCAGTGTTCAAGAATTTTTCTTGTCACCAAAAGTCGATAAATTTTACGAACTATGTTTCATCCGTTTTTTAATCATTTTATTTCTTAAGTTAAGCCATTATTATGGCTGAAGAAAATAATAGATTATCATAATGGATAATTTTCTTTTTTTATTAGAATTAAGTTTAATGACAATAATTTAGAAACAAAACTTTTCTTACAAACCAATGGCTCATTATATAAATCATAGGCTTCAAAATAAACTAGGGTACATATATGATAAATTAACAAAAACACTAGATGTGATTTCTGAAGAAATCCCTGATATTTATTCACAGCAATTCTTAAAATATAGTTATTTAAAAGTGAACCAAATACTTTAAAGTTGAAAAAGAAAATATCGTAAAAGTATCATTAAACAAATGAGGAATGGATTAATTTCACATTCAGTGATAAGTAATAGCATATTTTATTAAAATGATGCGTGTGTTAAAGCAGCACTGCAGTTGCATTGGTTGTGCAGTATTACTAACAATTAAACTATTTCCCTCTATGAACGAAATCTAAAATTCTGACCTGGATTATTAGAGATATATAAATACTAATTTCCCTTTTCTGAAGTTTCCACTGTCGATTGAAAATTAGCCATCTAGCCAGATTTTTTTAAGTTAAAAAACTAAAGTTATATGAGAATTAAAATATTAGATTTTCATGGGCAATTAGATGATTATATTCTGCTTTATTACACAATTTAGTAAATATTTGTTTGACTCCAACTTATTGAATCATAAACCAAAAATTTACATAAGAATGGATTAAAGAAAATATACTATTTTACATGTACTATCCAATCTCATCACTCAACCACACCGACCATTAAATGGCACGACCAAAAAATGTATGTAGATAAATCCATTTAAAAGAGCCAACAGCATCAATGCATACAAATAAAACGATTCGCTGCTAGTTTAATTTTGTCGTGTTAGTTCAAAAGGAACTAATAAACATTGAATCAATCTACCATGGTAATTCGGTTCTATTATTTATTTGATATACTAAACATTCTCTCTATTATAGCTTAATATATATTTTTTATTTTATGTATATAGAGTTTATCAAATGCAAAATATTTTTTTTTTACTTTGAATTACCTAATACAAAATACCCCCTCACTATGTAGTCATTACCTTATATATACTCATGTCTAAAATGATCTTTTCGTGATTTTTTTTCTTATTTTTTGAAAATTCATAAAAATACTTTGAAATATATAATTTGCTTTTGGACGACTAGCTACACGAACTACAACACATATTTTCGCGCAAAAGAAATGTCTGGATCGCAATTTGATGGTACGCTGACTGAGATCAAGGTAAAAAACGTTTTGGACAACCAAGATCTTAAAAATTTACAAAAAGATTATTGGCTTCAAATATATATTTATCTAATTATTAGAATCATATCTGTAAAGAAACAAATATTTATTGGGAAAAATTTAGGATAGATAAACATTTGAAAAAAAGGTCTGTGTTTGAGGTTAAGATGCTCATAAAATCTTTATTTAGCTATCGACGGAATAAATTGTTTTAAACATTTAACAGCCTATATAAAATAGTATATTTCTCTCAAATTGTAATGCCAAAAGTTGATTTGAAAAGGTGCTATGTGTATTAGTATAAGGTAACGGTAATTGGTTTTTTCTGCACACAAGTCAGACATTTCTCGACATCATTGATTTCAAATAATATTCTCTAACTCAAGCATGAACGGCGATTTGAAATTCCTCATTTTGTAGAATATGCAGCTATTTTAACGAGACATCCACTAAGTGAGAAATAGTTCGACAAAATGTACAGTTACCTTTAATCACTCTGTATACGCTCTATGGAACCAACCACAAAATGCTGGAAATCTACTCCAGATGAGCTAATACTATTTCTTTTAAGAAAGATGGTTTATAGTGAAAGGGAAGGCAAATCCGAATGTAAATAACTGAACAAAATATGTACCAAAATCTAAAAATATCCCTGGATGACAATGCGCAATAATATCTATTTACCAAAATCAATAGATTATGTCTACTTTCCCCAGTTATATGGATTCTAATTAAAAAAAAAATATGACATGATATATGTGCGGATATGAACCAATTTGTGTTGAATTTGCATGTTACAACTTTGGATAAGTTTACTTACGCACTTTTAACAAAAAGCGTTTTAACATGAAACTATTCCAGACTCAGAATTACAAATTCAAACCTAGCATACAACATTCAATTAAATAGTATCAGGATTTCTATAAAAGAAGTATATTTGTTAATTTAAACTGGTTTAAACTGAACTATACCGATCATCATGAGCCTCCAGTCTTTCATTTTGTAGCCCTCTGTTATATCTTCGACAATAATATTACGAAGTTTCACATTTTCGTTACTTGTTTGTGAATAATGGTAAATTGGCATTTGTTAAACATTAAACAAATTCAGACCCAATTGGAACCAAATATATAATATTCAACTAAATAGTATCAGCTTTTCTAAAAGCATATTGTCTGACTAGAGTTAAAATCAAACGTATAATATTCAAACAAATATTTTGGTGTCTCTTGCAAATAGATAAGGATAAGCCGGGATCCCGGTCCAATTCTATAGTCGAGCCTTGATTAAGTCAAATACATTTTCAACATTTGGACCTTTTTGGATTACTACGACATTTGGACCTTTTTTGAGACATGAGACAAGTCCAGACAAATTAGACGAATTGTAACTAAACATATAATATTCGAATAAATATTATTAGCTTTTCTAAAGAATATATTCTATT
The DNA here is from genome assembly GCA_023701765.1 of Hylyphantes graminicola. Taxonomy (NCBI): domain Eukaryota; kingdom Metazoa; phylum Arthropoda; class Arachnida; order Araneae; family Linyphiidae; genus Hylyphantes; species Hylyphantes graminicola. The sequence goes on along the minus strand of CM043117.1, from coordinate 43,109,198 downwards.
AAAAGCAGATTGCCGACTAGAACTGAAATCAAACATATAATATTCATACAAATAGTAACTGTATTTTGGTGTCTATGGCAAATAGATAAGTATAAGCCGGAATCACGGTCCAATCCCATAGTCGAGCCTTGATTAAATTAAATACATTTTCGACATTTGGACCTTTTTGGATTACTACGACATTTGGTTCTTTTTTGAGACATGAAATAAATCCAGACAAATTAGACGAATTGCAACCAAGCATATAATATTTGAATAAATATTATTAGCTTTTCTAAAAGCAGATTGCCGGCTAGAATTAAAATCAAACATATAATATTCATACAAATAGTAACTGTATTTTGATGTATCTTGCAAATAGATAGTATAAGCCGGGATCACGGTCCAATACTACAGTGGTGGCCAAAAGTGTGGACACATTTTGAAAGTTTCATATTTTGCAACTTTGTGTGATTACAGAATATATTAATTGTATATCAAATTAAACAATTGTATATCAAATTAAAAGTAATTTAATCTTTATGAGGACCACTGTGAGCAGATCGCTGAAGCCGTCTATGGGACCTTTGGTCCCATATAATCTATATCCATGGACACGACATCATCATCATCAAAGTAATTTCATGTAGAATTAAAAATAAATACTGTATTACAATATATGTATTACGAGTAAGTTATGCAACTAATAGTATGATATGTCTTAGTTTTGCAAGTCATTGAACCACCAACTTGTATTGCAATTTCAGCATAAGAGAATCCATTGATTGTGCTTGCTTGTTCAACTAAAATTAGCATAACTTTATTTGTAATACAGATACTTTAATTCTGTTTTTTTAGTGAAATTCTACATTAAATTACCTTCTACTTAATACTTAAGTGTTTGTATTTAAGTGAAATTTAACAGATGCAAGAACACAATTAACAGTTGAAACACATGAAACTTTCAAAAAGTGTCCACACTTTTGGCCACCACTGTATAGTCGAGAGCCTTGATTATAATCTAATACATTTTCGACTTTTGGACCTTTTTGGATTACCCCAATCAAAACCTCCCCCTTCGAACCAAATGCCCAGGACCCACGTAATAAATATTGCATAAAGCAACCGATACTTTCCCCGTGTACCGTAAGGCGAGATCTCCATTATTCCTCCCGATCAGCAGTGGGAATTGAGAATTACAGTCGTGGAATTGGAGAGTGGAGAATAAGATGAGGAGAGTTAAAATAATATTAATCGATAGGAGAAGCTTTGACTGTGCAGCTACATATTTCGCCGAAATAAAACAACTTTCGAATGTGGCCTCGAGGTGGGGGCTACAAGTGTAGCGGAATGGAACGCAATTGAAAGTGGGGGCTTGAGGGCACTGTTACTTTAGAATTTAGTGGCGCGTTTCATTAAATAATGTGACATTTGATTTGTTTGTTGTGTTTGGGAAGTGCTATAGTTCTGTTATTTCAGATGTGTATTAATGGAATGCTATTTAGCTCTTATAATATTTGTTTTGTTCGTTATGGTTAAAATACGGTTTGGATATTTTACTTTGAAGAATATTTGAATTAATTTTCTTTGAAGAATATTGCCATTTGAATTAATTTTCTTTGAATGCTTATAGATTAATAAAGAATAAATAGTTTAGTAGTACTCACACGTACGTACGTATTTTACAGTAGTACACTGTAAAAATTCTTCCGCTACTAGTCAATCACAATTTTTTTTAGCTAATAAAGATATATCATGCACCAAATCAGGAAACACATAGTATGCAGGTACTGCAGGTCAGAGAAAAACAAGATAACGATCAGCAGTGGGAATTGAGAATTCCAGTCATGGAATTGGAGAGTGGAGAATAAGATGAGGAGAGTTAAAATAATATTAATCGATAGGGGAAACTTTGACTGTGCTGCTACATATTTCGCCGAAATAAAACAACTTTCGAATGTGGCCTCGAGGTGGGGCTATAAGTGTAGCGGAATGGAACGCAATTGAAAGTGGGGGGCCTGAGGGCACTGTTACTTTAGAATTTACTGGCGCGTTTCATTTAATAATGTGAAATTTGATTTGTTTGTTGTGTTTGGGAAGTGCTATAGTTCTATTATTTCAGATGTGTATTTAATAGAATGCTTTTTAACTATTATAATATTTGTTTTGTTCGTTAGGGTTAAAGGACCGTTTGAATATTTTTCTTTGAAGAATATATTGCCATTTGAATAAATTTTCTTTTAAGAATATTGCCATTTGAATTAATTTTCTTTGAATGCTTATCGATTAATAAAGAATAAATAGTTTAGTAGTACTCACACGTACGTACGTACTTTACAGTAGCACACTGTAAAAATTCTTCCGCTTATAGTCAATCAAAAATTTTTTTAACTAATAAAGATATATCATGCACCAAAGCATGAACCACACATCATGCATGTACTGCAGTTAAGAGAAAAACTATACAAGCAATAAGACAAAGAGAGGATAAGAGAAAAATGCAAAGTTTTGCGAAGAAGAAGGTGGCGGGGGGAGTGAATTTCTCAATAAATTGAACTTTTTTCAACAAAACTGGTAAAAACAGGAAAACCTTTAGACTGGATAAAGTTATTAAAGTTTGAAAGATATAACAGGCTTTAATAACTTTATATATCCTAAATGTTTGCCAGTTTTTACAAAAGAAAAATACTTTAACCATCATAATGTGATGGTAAGGGCTTCCATTACCCTGAGCTGTGAATTTACGTGTAATGTAAAATGTATTGTGTGGTAACGGCTTAACGATTGCTTCACTATCAGTGATTGGATGCATCCGTCTTCTCTAATTGAACGTCATTAAGAGTAAGTTGTTCATGTGACTCTGTGCTTCAATAAAACCTCACTTTGAGTAAAAAAAAAACTATTATATACAACACGGTGATGTAAAAAATAACCGCAAAATGTGCTGTAGTTTACAAAAATAATTTACAGTGTAAGGGAAATCATAACTAATTATGCCAAGAAAAGTGTGTGTTTTCGATAATTACACCTCTAACTCACCTATTAAAATTTTAGGAAAATTCTCACAAAATTTCTTCATATATACTTTCTAACAATACTTATTTAACCGCTTAAAAGTTTCATTTATTTCATAATCAACAATAAAATACTAACATTTCGATAGCTTATTATAAAATTGATGTATTATTTTGCATCCCTTAAGAAAGACTCTAGAAAACTGATTCTGGAATAGAAAATCTCAAATCTATGTAAATTTCGAAAGTGAATTTAAAATTTCTCAAGTATTTTTTTTTTAGTTCTGTAACGTCCGCTTAAAATGAAAAGAAAATCACTTTAACCAAGCAAGCTTCCTATGTCAGTTTTATAAATGCTATTTAAATTAGATTTATTTAACTTTTAACTGAATTATAAAACATCATAAAAAGTTTTAAAGAAATTACTTAAGAAAGAAATAACCAAGGAAGCCAGAACGAATGTCAAGTTTTATGTCTAAAAGAGTGTTATTGTTTTTACCAAAAGCGACGTATCGCTTATTCAGTGTCAAATAATGACAAATTGAATAAAGTTTTTAGGGTGTAAAATAAACCAGGTCGACTATTATTTGGTGGGACTACCGTTTTCAATTTAAGTTCACGCAACTTTGAATGTTTTAAAGAAGACTTTAAAAAAAAATTGCACTAGTAATTTTTTGCGTAAAGCACGTTGGCAGAAAAAAAAGTTTTTGGTTTAAATTAAACTTCATTTTTACCAAAAATAATTTCCTTTTCGATAATAGTAGTTAGTAATATTGTAGATACGTTTATTTACATACTAGCAGTATGGTCCCGCCTTACTGGGAACCCGTTAACTTCGTATAGCTTCCTTTTAGAGGCATGCTTTACTTGTGAAAATACACTCAAAACCAAAACAAAATTAAATTCGTGTTGACCCATGCGCACTTAAAAAAAGCAAAAACTAATAGAGGATGAAGCAGCCTTAGGGCGAGTGCATATATCTCAACCAATCAAACTAATAGAGGATGGCGTCAAGCCCCCGTTTCGGCCCGGTCAATGTATTTTCAAGCCCTGTTATGGTCCCGCAATCCCACGTGGATGACGTTTTTTTGAAACTAATTATATTAATTAAAAATCACAATCAAATATGAAAAAACTAAGCCTCAGGTGCACACGTAGGTATTAAAAGGAATCTATATTAAAAATTTCGAATTTTTTAGAGCTGTCTAAGTAGGTCTTTTGCGATCCACAGACATACACACAGACAGACAGACAGACTCTTTCTTTTATTATTATAGATGGTTTTTAGGGACCTATTAAACGCTCATGCTCATTTGTAATTTTAACATGGAGCTTCCTAGTGTGCAAACTAGCGTCTAACTTTGGTCAAGTTGGCAAGGCACCGGTCTCTCGTCGAGATGGCTCGGGTTCGAATTCCTGCAATACTACACCTTACAAAATAATCTGAAACCCTCTTGCCTTAACTGAAATGTTTCTGAAAATATAAGAGACGTAATATGAATGGCATGTTTTGATTTTTTGGGAAACGTTTCCCTTATTTTCAAAGTTAAAATAGATGTTTGAATTTTGGATGTTTGTTTTCATCCTATTTCTGATGACCGGGAACTAGGAAAGAAAGCGCCACTATAGTTTTGGTTTGGTTTGAATTATCATCACACTAGAGCTACACTAGGGCTATTGGCGACGGGCGTCATATTTTAGAACCGCAGTCAAGTGACCATCCGACACCTGAATAGGCGACCAACGCTGCCGTTGAGGGCGACATCGTACGCAGCGTTAGGACTTCGAAGGATATTTAACGTGCGCTCCCTTACACGGGGTATTCGTCTGTCATTTTTGGCTGCACGGGCCGTTTATAAGTAGGCAGTTATTTTGGCGATGCCCAGACCCGATCCTAGGACCTTTCGCATGATAGACGAGTGCCTAACTGACTGGGCTCCCCAGCCCCATAAAGTGCCACTATGGCCTTTCCGTGGCCTAGTGGCTAAGGCGTCGGCCATATAAATGAAACTTCCCAGGAGTGTGTGAATTCGATTTCCAGTTGCTTTCCATCTTCTTATAAATCGTAAGTGTATTAAAAATATAGTTTTTTTTCGAATTTTAAAACATGTGTTTGAATATTGCAGAAAGACGTTTTCAAAATACTCAAAAACCATGTTGTAAAGTATGTGCACCGGACCGCTGCTGCCTCATTTACTTAGAAATGTGTCTGAGTTTTTTTATTAGTCTACAAATATTTTTGTTATGAATGTAATAATGTCAAACTCATATACGGAGTGCCCTTTGCGATTTTTTTTTAGAGAAAAGTAAATGGTAATGATGCCAATCAACGGATATTAGCCATTTTAAGATAAAAAAAAAAAGTAACTAAAAGGGTGTCACAAATCACAGATTCATTATTCAGGCAGAAAAGTTGCCAAAATAATTTCCTTGACCTGAAAAAATAACTTGTAATATTGCAAATTAACTTGTTTGCATTATAACTTTAAGGAATGTGCGTCTGAAGACCATTAATTCCAAAAGTTTCATTTTAAAAGAAAGTTATATTTTTATTTTTGCAGTTTTGCAAAACATACTTTTTCCTTGTTCGATTTAACTGTTGATTAATGTGAGCCTTTGTACTAATCTAAACTTAACGAAAGTTTTAAAGGCATTGTTTTAAATAAGAATTGCTTGCTCGAGTTTTGTTTAAGTAATTGTTTATTTTTTAAAAGTTTTACTTTTGAAAACGATATAAATAGTTTTATGTACAGATAAAGATTGTTAGAGTTATTTGAACTTAATAAGTTTTTATATATTCAGAATATAACTTAACTAAATGATGAATATCTAACAAGTATTTGGTTATGGAATAAAAAAACACTTTAACATTCGAATATGATATACATATGATATACAAATTAAATATGATATACATATGATGTGCAAACTAAATTGTATTCCGTTAAAAGCAGTTTACAAAGGAAATTCATCATTAATTCTAAAATAATTTATAAAACAGTCGTCTTGAGTTTTTTAATAATAGCAAAAACAACTTTTTAGTGTTCTACAAGTAAATATAAGAAGTAAAACACAATCTAATTTAACTTTAAGTATAGCAAAAATTTTTTAAATAGAAAATTAAACATAAATTATAATACGATTTTCAATATTAATTAAAATTATTTTATTCTGGGAATACTTCCCTGTTTGTTGTTGATTTACGACGTGATTTACCCAAAAAAATATTTCCTAAGTAAGACTCTTAACTTTTCCTAGATGTCTTTGCCAAAGACGCTTACCTATTTTATGCTAGCAATGTGGTCCAGCAAAGCCATTATGCTTCTGATTTATGGCGGAAAGAAGCGATCTCTTTGCAATAATAAGAGTTCAAATTTGACAAAATATATGTTAAATATTATATTTTCGTTCACACTTTTGTTTTTCATAAGATGTTTCTGTTTTGACTTTATAAGATATTTTCTGTTTAGATTATGCCCAATTAACCGAATATCGTTTATTATGCATTAAAATATTTATTATTGGGTTATGCAAAACAAATATTGGTATCATTCCAAAAACATTTTCTCGGCCTTTTTAGGATTTGGTGAAACCTGATCAATATTTTTCATAAATATACACTGAAGAGCCAGTATAACTGGTATAGGCATAGCATACATCTACGAATAAAGGTGTATAAAGCCAATCGAAGTTCGTCGCTATGTTCAGCATCGTCTGTGTGCTGCTATCAGGACTGGTTATGAAAATTGAAGGAATTTTGTAAGTATCGGTGGTTGAGAAATGGAATTCCATATCCATGCATCTCCTAGATGGAGATGAATTTTGAATTTTTCCTTACGACATATATTTAAAAATTATTATATTTAAAAAAGTAAAAATAAAATATACGTTAAACATATTTAATGTCTCGTATTTATCTTAAGCTTTTTGACTAGAAAATTTTAAATCGGCATTCACCAATTAACAATGACTTTCTGAATGCATTTAACACATAAATTTCCTAACAAAAACGTTAGCTTTAAGCATTTTAAAATCGGCTTTAGTGTTAAATAATTTGACCTACATAAATTGTTTAGGACTATGGTCTTCAGTTGCCGAACTGTTATTTAATTAAACTTAGGTAAGAAAACTAATTTTCATGCGGATTCTTTTTTTTTTTGCCGATCATCGTGAAATGGTTAAATTGTTTTTTCGTAGATTTTTCTTTACTGATTATTAAATGAATACTTAAATTCTTCGTGCAATTCTAATAAATAACACTTTTGGTGAACTATATAAATATTTTTTCGGTATTTTTATTAAAAATAAATAACGTTTTTAAAAAATCACACATAAATCAATATGGAAAAGATTACTTCAACAAAAAAGAAAAAATCCAGTTATTCGCTCGTTACATTTTAAGCTTCACAACTTTTTTAAAATTTCACTTTATTCAAAGCAATCAATCAAAAATGGATTATCGCATGAATGAGTTACACTCAAATTAAGATACATAATCGTTTGTATATTTATTGATTGGGGTATATGTTAAAGAAAGAAAAACAGTCAATTTTTTAGACCTCCCGCATAATTAATCACCAAGCAAAACTTTGAATTGGATTTTAATTATACATTTCTTTATTAGAAAAGTTTAGGGAAGGATGGAGGAATGTTTGTTTACTGTTTTTTCACGATATAATTATTGCTCACCCTCTTCCAAAATTAAAAATTACTTCAAAATTATAAAATAAACGCTGAAGAAAAAAGTGGAGCGAAAAAACCTTTCTTTTGCAATATTTCATACTTTTGGATTTTAATGTGTACATTTATCCCCCCCCCCCCCCCCCTAACTCGCAAGAGCTAGCCTTTGGCCAAACTTTATGACTCAAACGTGTGACTTCCAACGAACCAAAGTGATTGTTCCGTTCTACTTCCAGACGAATTTTACGCCACAATTTTTCTTCTCTTTTTTTTACTGTCCTTCTAAAGTGCACCGGTTCCCCCAAGCTCTCTAGAGGAACTTTAAAAACCTTATATTTCGTTCCAAACACCTAAATCTTCTTAAAAGAAGGAATTTTTTCTGGTGTTTCTGGTCCGATCCAACATCGTTCCTTCTTTCCGCCATTTTTAGTGCGCTGTTCCAGACCAGTTCTCATTACGGCGCGATAAAACTGCCTACGTGTGTTGGGGCAGGACACTAGGAAGATGGTGCCATAGCTTTTATGGCCGACAGCAAACTCCTCATTGCAGGCCTGTATGAGTTGATTTTTTTTATTGTCGTCAGAACACGATGATTTTTGGTGTTCTGACTCGGGAAGAATTCTGTCGCCTGCTTGTGAGTAGGCTTACCAGGTCAAAAAGTAAAAAATATGACACTTTATTTAAAAAAGCAGGACAAAAACAGGAAAAGCAGGACACATTTAAAATTGAGACAAAACCTTATTATTAGCACATTAAACATTGTTACATTATATTATATATTAACATTCTTCATTAACTATTCTTCATTCTTCTAACATTATTCTATTATACAACATTATTATTAGTATATTTTTCTACAGAACCAACGCAGCTAACTAAATGCCCTGTAATTTAGAGCAATGCATAAAACACGTTTTGGTGTAAACTAAAAAAGTACATTAGTATTACACTTTGAAATGTATACAAACTTCTTTAAAGATCTTCAAAATTAATTAAATTTTTAAAGATACGGACATTTTGGGATTTTTTAAAAATAAATACGGACGGCCGGACGTGTCCTTCTAAATACGGACGTTTGGTAACCCTACTTGTGAGACACTTCTTTTGAGGCTTAAGGTAGGCGAATACCCAAGATTCTAAAATTTTTACCATTACTTTAATCTTTTCCAAATTCGGCATAGTGATTTCAAATATAATGAACAAAGCTTTTGATTCATTTTTTTATTGAAATATAATTGATTTATTTTAAACGGTGTTTTTTAGTTAAAAAAAGAGGTTTTGCATGTTTACGCCAACACTTCTAGTATAAAAAATGTAACATTAATTTACCTGAAATTTTTTACAGATGCTATTTCAATATATATCTGTGCTATAAACCTCTGACATCTGGTGTAAATATATTAGTTTAAAAAAAAAAGAATGTCCAAGTGTTAGTTAATCGAAAAACAACAATTTTTAGTTAATTCATAACATTTTTCTTAATAACTTCTTTTCTTGTAATTTGCATGTAACTCTAGAGGGTCATGCATGTATCAGTTCAAAACAGAGAATTTAACACATAATTAATGTTTATAGGAGGAAAATTCAATGTGGTAGACTTGTTAGCGTAAATCTCTTTTTTTTAGTTGAAAAACAACGTTTAAAATAATTAAATTATAAATAAATAAATAAATAAATAAATAAATAAATAAATAAATAAATAAATAAATAAATAAATAAATAAATAAATAAATAAATAAATAAATAAATAAATAAATAAATAAATAAATAAATAAATAAATAAATAAATAAATAATAAATAAATAAATAAATAAATAAATAAATAAATAAATAAATAAATAAATAAATAAATAAATAAATAAATAAATAAATAAATAAATAAATAAATAAATAAATAAATAAATAAATAAATAAATAAATAAATAAATAAATAAATAAATAAATAAATAAATAAATAAATAAATAAATAAATAAATAAATAAATAAATAAATAAATAAATAAATAAATAAATAAATAAATAAATAAATAAATAAATAAATAAATAAATAAATAAAAAAATGTCTAAATAGCATTGTTCATTATATTTGAAATCACTTTGCCAAATTTGCAAAAAATTAAAGTAATAGTAAAAATTTTAGAATTATGCGTATTCGATATGCGTATATGATACTTAACCGAAACTTTTTTCGTAATTGATGTTATATTTCCGAAAAAGAGTTATTTTCAAAATAATGGAAATTTAGGTTTTTAAAATCGATTTGTCAAAATTCCTTTAATTAGGATAGCTTCCATTAATACAGATTAAGTTTGACTGAGGCAAAAATTTACATAGTACAATTAGTTTTCATGCAACACTAAAAATTTAGTGTGACGTTACACCATAAAACTGGTAGTAACTTATCAGCCTTCAACTTTATGAGATTACGGTACACAACCAAATCGAAACACGCTTTAAAGCTTTTTTTACAGAAAAAACCCACAAATATATCTTATAAGAAAGATAAAAATGTGGCACGATAATTGTTTATGCTTACATTATTATGGATAATGTTGCACTGTTCTGTTACTAAATATACAGTGGTGGCCAAAAGTGTGGACACTTTTTGAAAGTTTCATGTGTTTCAACTGTTGCCTGTGTTCTTGCATCTATTAAATTTCGCTTAAATACAAACATTTAAATATTAAGTTGAAGGTAATTTAATGTAGAATTTCATTAAAAAACAGAATTAAAGTATCTGTATTTTAAATAAAGTTATGCTCATTTTAGTTGAACAAACAAGCACAATCAATGGATTCTCCTATGCGGACATTGCTATACAAGTTCATGGTTCAATGACTTGCAAAACTAAGACAGATAATTCTATTAGTTGTATAACTTATTCGTAATACAGATATTGTAATACTGTATTTATTTTTAATTCTATATGAAATTACTTTGATGATGATAATGTTGTGTCCATGGATACAGATTATATGGGACCAAAGGTCTCATAGTCGGCTTCAGCGATCTGCACTCAGTGGTCCTCATAAAGATTAAATTACTCTTAATTTGATATACAATTGTTTAATTTGATATACTATTAATATATAACTTTCAAAAAGTGTCCACACTTTTGGCCACCATTGTATTTATGGATAGATAAAATGTAGCCATTATATTCACTGATCTACACCATCGTCTATAATATTATAATTCAAGAGCATTATTGTAGTTACATGATTACTAATTCCCATTAGTCCTTATGGACATAAACTATTCGTAAATGATTGATAGAGAGTGAGGGAATGACATATAAGGAGTGATTGATAAGGGATGAGATACAAGGAGTGTCAGTAATAGGCATCACGCTTTAACAACCGTTACATCATATTCATAATTATCATGTGTGTCATAGAAGCAGTTAACAAAATAACACGCTTTCCGTTTGTATTTTATAGAATTCAAATAGTTTTGAAAGTGTGATAATAGGTGGATAATTAAAACGTATTTTTGAAGGGGACATTTTTCATTTTTTTTGTTTAATTTTCTATTTGACTATAGGCTTGATACCTAAATGATGAATGGAGTAACATTTAACAGTGTAACATTAACGCTTTTGCGAAGTAACATTACACCTAAAGTCTCACAGTGTATATAACAGTAAGTTTTAGTTAAAATAATCTTTTTTTGACCCATATACAAAAATAAAACCATAAAAAATTACTCTTGTACTTCAAAACTTATTTTTGCTTCACTGCGGTAAAAGCGCATCAGCAAATTAAATAACAAATATTCTTTGTTGATTATTTCTTTTTTAAAGGCCAATCATCAATTTATAGCTGAGTTTCTCAGAAAGCTCTACATAGGAAGTCACTGAACTTTCCCCTAATGTAAATATAAAAGCTATATAAATACATTTTTGATTAAGGTTAGGCACACTTTATTTCAAAAAGACTGTGTTACAGTAATTTAAGATTTTTCTTCGACTAAAAGATGTACCTCTGTAATTCTTTGACCTGAATTATGTAATGTTTCTATCTTTTAGAAGCATTGTTTATTTATCCGTAAGCTTTTATTTCAAACTAGTTTTTCTTGGCACCTTCAAGAGAAAGAGAAGCTTAACGTTCCAATTTAACTTCTGCTATGTAAACAAACATAAAAACAAAACTTTCATTTTTTTGTAAAATCTAAAAATAAAGTTTTCTATTTAAAATTCTACAACACTCTAACGGAAAATGGCATTTTTCTGTCATCCGGATAAAAATTGACGCCGTTCCAAAGTTGCATCATGATTTTAAAAGCCGAGAATGATGTTTTTATAATTATTATTTTGCATTCGTTTTCGAAACCCAGGGAGCAGAAGCATCATCCCCTCAATAAAAAATTGAGGATAAAAAATGAAGATAAAAAATATCCTCGATTTATCTCAAACTCGAAAAGAAATCAAGAGGGATGAAAAAAAAAGAAGATAAAAAGAAATGAAGAAAAGTAGAATGAGATCTTGGCAAAAGATCAATTCTTTGCCCAGAAAAGAATTCGGGATATACGTCAAGATGGGACTGGAGCCAGAAATACTGCATTGTTATTCTCGTTTCTTTTATTGTTATCCCGATATTTCCAGGAAAAACAGTAAGCTCTTGCGTACCTGGTACTTAAACACAAAAACAAAATTATATATTATTTAAATTTTTTAAAAAATGGGTTCGAATCTTTTTTCACTCCCGGCTGGTAAGCGCATGGATGTTTGTCTTGTCAATAAACTGTTATTTATCTATGTGTTTGTATTCGTCTTTCTTTGTGTAAAGAGAATTCAACCCTCTTCAGACGCTAAGGCAATTATCTTCCATGAGATATCCATGGCCAAGAGAACAGCAACAAAACAATTTATAAAAAACATGAATGTAATGATAATTCTGTTATTTTATCTTTTGTTATAATTTTATCATAAAGTACTGTAAATAGGGCTAGGTAAAGGTTTTGAAAGTTTAATTCTAACAAAATTTAATTGTAAAAAAAACTATTGCAAAAAGCTATAAATCAAACTGCCAAACGACACTTAACTATTTGGATTTTGTTGGATTCATAAAGACCGAAAATACAACTACATTATCTCACATCCTAACAATACAGTGAGTAATTGATTAAAATATAGCTTTTCTCCAATAAACTCCAATTATCCGAATTTCCAATTACATGAATGTGGTTAGGCCCCAATCGCTTCGGGTAATTGGAGTTCAACTGTACTCAACTTTTAAAGACTAGAACAGAAAACACACAGTCTCAAAAAATAACCTTATATTTTATGTTATCTTTATCCATCGTGTTCATCGGGGAAATTCTTATTTTCCCTTCCTCTCCGTGTTTAAGATTAATCCACTTAGTGCAAAGGCATCAACGCACATCTTTGATAACTCTTAGATACGACTGCGCGTTTTAAACACGTATGTAATGTTTTTAACAAAGATTAACAAGGTTTTATGATAACTCTTTTTAACTCCGTGACACCGTAGTACTCGACGTGTTTATTTTCAGTCAAACGTTTGATGAGGCAGATGGTTATGACAGATAGATTTTAACGTAACTTTTGTGATATTTTATGGGATCAAATGGGGTTGTTTTACGGAGGATCTGGCAATAGCTCTGCGGTCTTGTTTTAATTTCTCTTGAATTACGCTTGTTTTGGTTGGTTGGTAGAGGTAATCAGGTTTGTGTGATGACCTAGCACACTAACCTGGATATAGGTCGACCAACCAACTTAACCAAAGCAGATGTAATTCGAGAGAAAGGAAAACAAGACCGCGAAGCTATTGCCAGATCCTCCATGAAACAACCCTATTTGGAACGTTAGACGACATTTGGTAAAACTATATATTTTCATGAATATCTTTGTTGGCTCTTTTAAAGAGAGTTTTTACAGGTAAAAAGGGCAGATATTTTATATTTGGTGAAGAGGAAGTGATGTCTTAGTGACCATTTGAGTTTTCAATATTTGTAAAGGAGGATTAAGAGTGATTCTTGATTTTAGGTTCACGTGTGAAACTTTGATTTTAGGTTTTAAAAAAATGTAAGAAAAATTAGTAGTTCAGTCATAATTTAGTTGTGGTTAATTTAATTTCTTATAATGATGATGTAGTTTTCAGATTATTCTAATTTTTTTTCTAAAACTGAAACATTTCGAACTCTGAAAGTTAAAAAAATTGAAAGTTAAATATGAAATACACATTTGTATATGAGGTAGTACATTAAGTATGCAAAATACGAATTTGTTAACAGTCACAATTTAGAAGAACATATTTTGTAGAATGTTTTAGTTTATTATCATGCTAGCGTAAGGACGTTTGCTTCACTATTAGAAGAAATAACAAATTTAATTTTTAAGCAGTTGTTCATTCAAGTTTTATATTAGTTGATATTTAAGATTTAAACTTCGATAGTTTCTTAATCAAACGATTGTAACCGTATAATACAATTTAAAACATTCATATATAATGTTTTACGAAATTCTTAAAGAATTTAATAACTTACGCTGTTACTTTAATGCTGACAGAAATTCGAGTGCAATACGGATTGACAGATGAACATTAAATATAAAAAAGTTTTGACATCGTATCTTATTTTGAACAATTTTTTTTTTTTTGAAATCAGATGGTTTGAACGGAAGTTGAATAAGAGGAATACAGACAAATTGAGGGACGGATGGCAATCTCCACCATATCAAAAATCTGTTTTTACTTTTTAAAATTCCGTTGAATAAGAAAAAAAGTTTTGTTTTTTGCTGGATTAAGGTAGGCGAATACCCAAAATTCCCCAAAATTTTAAAATTTTTACGATTTTTTTCGATTAACTTACATTTGTTTACACCACCGTTAAACCGTTAAAACCGTTACACCACCTTACACCGTTTAAAATAAATCAATATATTTAAATAAAAAAATTGCCTAAAAAGCATTGCTCATTATAGTTGAAATCACTATGCCAAATTTGGAAAAGATTAAAGTAATAGTAAAAATTTTAGAATTTTGGGTATTCGCCTACCTTAACGTGGCACTAGAGTTATGTGAGAGTTATTAGCAGCGGGAAAGAATATTTTATAAATATATATTCATTCAACTCCTTAAAAATTCAATATACAAGTACATGTTGCCTTCATTCGACAAAATAAGTTATCTTTATTCTATAACAAAACGGGTCATTGATCCTTGTTAGACTTGTTAGAAAGCGTCTAACAAGCTGCCAGCCGCACTTGATTTAACGAGCTGCCTGCTAAACTTGATTTAAAAGATTTCTGACTCCACAAAGTTTTCAAAACTAATATATTCCATACCCTACTCCATTACAAAAGCCCCCAAAGAAAAACACTTTCATAATGTGGCGTGAATCATTTATAATTCTTCTGCTTAGTACAAAAAGGAATCATGTTCTTGTTTCCAATATTAAGCATATAAACCTTTTTCCACTAAGGTGTATAAATAGTCAAACGAATTCATTCTCTTGTCACCGTAATTTTGTTTCTTTTTCACTAAATGAACTTACGTTTAAAAATATGACGTATGTGCTAATTGCAGGGAACAGGTATGCTTTTTGTACAATATTTGAAATAAAAATAATTACCCTTAGTTTGTGTTATAAAAGTCAGTTGTATTCAAAATTGCTTGATAGAATTTCTGAAGAATAAATTAAAAAAATTCTACAAACGTTACAAGTTAAGTTGGAGAAATGAATTTATCAAACTTTACCTTTAAAAGTATTCGTAATTTTTATAAATGCAATTTTTCTTGAAAAAATGCAATTTAACGTTTTCTAAATGTATATTCTTACATAGTTATAGCTGCATTTATTAATCAACAATATATTGCATATAGGTATCTTGCATAGATTAAATAACTTTGTATCACATTTTTAATGTTCTGAATCAATTCGGTTTCAATCGATTAACGAAATTTAAAGTTCTACTGTACTTTTTAACTTGGATGCTGGTTATAGCACTGTTTGAGTTCAACTCACGAACCTTCAAAGTGTCAATAAACAGAACTTCATCTGACAATGCGTTACCGTTAATATCCAAAATCAGCAAGAACTAGAATTAACTAGTGAAAACTAGTTTTAGCTTATGCCATTAGTTAAAACTAGTTTTCACTTGCTAAAACCAGTTATTGCCGGATAATATTAGTTTCAACGAAATAGATTGGTTTAATCTAGTTTTAACTATAACACACTTATACTGATAAAACTAGAATTAACGGAAAATAGCATGATTTAGGATAATAGGTTTGGATTAGTTTAGTTCATTATTGGGCTGAAATGCAATGAAGTCGTTTTAGTATTGGAAGACACTCTATTAAGAACCGTACATCGAGTTTTTTAAGAACTCCATTGTCGTATTAAAATTATAAAATTAAAGTTCATAATAAATAAAAAGTCAAGCATCCGAAGTTAATTTTAGTTTTATCTTAAAAATGTTAGATAATTCTAGTTTTGATTAATCATAACTAGATTTAACCAAAGCAATTGGTCAAAACACATATTAACTAGTGAGATCTAGTTTTATATAGAGTAAACTAGTTCCCACTAGTTTAGTTTTAGCTGATTCCGGGTTATAACGGCAACATATGAATCCTAAAACACAATAAATATAACATTACGATATTTCGCTTACCATCCAAACTTACTTTCAGGATTAGGTGCTCATTATTTTTCGCTTGGCGTCTCCCCAAAACAAAAATTACGAGGAAAAACCGAAAAAAAAAAGATCTTTACGCCTAGGTCGGAGCAGCCAAGCTTGAAACTCTGGTAATGGAAGATGCCTTTTATCGTTTTTAAAAATGGTACTTGCTTCGACTTTGGAGCAAGAAAACAGTTTAAATGTTTCATGAAATTTTTTTTTTTCGCTTTCGAAAATTCTGGGTTTTAAAGAAAAAGAATGATAGTTTTAAGTATAGTGAATTGTTTATGCACTTTATATCAGCAAGTAACAATGAAACGAAGATAAGTAATTCAGATATAAATTATTTATGGAATTTTGTAGAGAACGTTGCAGTACTTTCAAAATTGTTTACTGTATAATGCAAATTTTAAAATACTGACCTAACAGAATAATTTATTAGAAAATAAGACTGATGCTATTGTGCAATTATAATAAGGAATGTAAATAAGTACAAATGGGGATACAGTTTAAGTATATCTAGTGAATATTTGAAGTTACGATACTGAAGTAAGAGCTAATACTGAAGTAAGAGCTAGTACTGAAGTAAGAGCTAATACTGATGTTTTTCGATTTTCATTAAGAAATAAATCTATAAGAACATAAATAGAATATTCTCTAATTGCAAACCATTCGTTATAGTGAAACACTAAAGAGAAATTATAGTGTATTGCACTTCTAAACTTGTAGCTAGGAAACGTGTAATTACGTTATTTTAATATTAAATGAAATCAATATTGGAAGTCGAAATCAATCCAGAAATCAATAATTTCAATCTAACCTACTGCGTTTACCTGTATTGTCATTCGCTAACTAATAGATTAATGATTAAATGTGTATCTATATATTGCTAAACGTAATTTTATAATTATTAAAAAAAAGAATTTCAATTTCTTTCAATGTACATTTTGGTATTTTTGAAACAAGTTTAGCATGAAATATATCTCAATAAAACGGCATACGTTTTTATAATACCAGTTGGAAAATTATAACTTTACCCTGCGATGGTTCTTTGAGCTCAAATTAGTCGACTGTTTCTTATATAGTTTTTTTAATTTTGAATTCGGAAAAAAACGAAAAACCAATTATGTAATGCCTATTTTTTTTAATAAATGAACTAAAGTTAATGTATCGATGATTTTTCTGTGTTTGCACGGTTTTCTTATTGATTTTTTTAATTATTTTAAATAATATAAATTTGTCTTATTTATGTATTAGAACTCTATAATTCCTATTTCTAACTGTCTTCAGAAGGCCTCCAAACACCCTGTTTTTTGTCATATTATGCACACATAAAATAAGATAATGGCTATAAATGTGCAAATAAGTAGACCAAGATGTTTTTTTTTAATTTGCGATATTTTGATTCACATTTTTGGTTGAAGATGAATGAAAATTTACACAGATTTAGGGTTTAGTATAAATGACTGATTCTCTGGGCTTCTACTAAGTAATGCAATTCAAATAAAAAAATGTAAAAAGAATTTCGATATTTATCAGGTAAATTTTCATTTTATTTGTATTAGAAATAACCTAAAACCACATAAATAAATACAATAGTAAATTTATGCAGTGCCTTAAACTTTGTTCTGTTTAAAAGAAGTTGTAAACACATTTTAAAATTGAATCCACATTCTCTCTTTAGTTATGCATATGTTTAATTTAAAACTTTGTATAAAAAACACTACTACAAAGCAGAAAGAAACTCATCAACTATATACGGTTTTCTATGATTAACTCTACAAAGGGATCATTTGCATTTCGATGAGTTAATTTGTCAAAAATGTAACTCGTATATTCATAATTTCATTAATTTTTGAGTAAAATACAAGGCGATTAATCAGGTCAATAAAGTACAATGCCGTTAGAATTTTCTCTCTTCATAATAATCAATGGTTAATTTATAATTTACTTTTAATTATCAGTTAATTAGATTTGCTTTATCGATAAACCTATCAGGAATAGGAATATCTTGTTAAAAATTCTGTTAAATAATTTAATTATATTAGTTTTAATATAACTAAAAACTGACGGAAAACTGATGCAATAAAAACAGGGTAATTGATCGGGACGAATTCAGTGCTAGTAGCTGTTATTGCACAACTCAACTACACACTTTTTTCTCTCTCTAATGGGGCTGCAATATTGGCGGTCAAGCCTTTTGCAGACTCGGCATATTCCCCGGAACTGAGAGCCAACGCACACTAAACTTCAACATTCGCTAAGAAAGCGCCACCCGATTTTCTCCACGAAAGCAGATACTATCTTCTCTACTAACATAAGTATAGCCATGCTAAAGCTTAAAAACTACACATTATGGTATTTTAAAATGAGCTATAATTTTGTTATACATATTTAAGAAAACTGTATTTTAAAGTTTTTGTCAATAACGCATGGATATAAGAAAGTCTAATCTCGCGACTTCTTTTGACCGTCCGTAGACAAATACATATTGGCACATACAATTCTTCAATATGTGTCAAATCCTCGTTTAGTCAGTTACAACCGAGCCAAACCAAAGTAGAGATCTAATTTTGTGTCCCCACATGCAAAAAGTGCTAATCAAGAACCCTCCGCTAAAAAGTTCGTTTTTGTTTGGTAGATTTTTTTTGTCCCATTGTGTTTTGTATTCTTTTGTTGCGAGTTGGGTCGCGAGATAAGAAAAAAACATGTATTTGTAAAAGAAGATGAAGATACACTGTCGTGACACTAAATTTATTTTATCTGTGGTTGTTTATCTTTTAAATGACAGGAAGTCAGTTGTATTTGTTAAAAATAACAAATGTGTTTGGTTTACATAAATTTAATGGAGTTTATATCGAGTCAAGTATTACAACTATTAGACAAAAGTAAGCTAACGACAAAAACTTAAGGTAATGATTTTAACGGTTTACTTTCTAATTATTTATTTAGGCTATAAATTCTAACTTACAGTATTTATGTATTTTCTCTTAGATTAATTCATTTGTTGACAATAGATAATAGAATTTAGACAATAGATACATAACATAATTTATATTGTGTCGAAATGACTACATCAATTTAAAAAAAATGAGGGTAACGATGTGGTTAATGCAACTTCACGTTGTTAAGTTAATGATATTTGCATTAAAAGTAATAGATAACGAACGTATATAGTGAAAGTATTAGTAACTGTGTTGTTTGGTTATTTTTAATCCAATAAATACAAGTAGGTTATTATAGTTATTTTTAATCTATTATGGTTAATACTAATACAAGGAGGTTATTGTGGTTATTTTTAATCTTATAATACAAGGAGTTTATATATTTACTCCCAGGCTAATTTGTTTTTGATAAATAATACAATAACTATTGAGTTAAAATCGTTACAAATATTTAACTGAAATTGGATAGCGATACAAATAGCATAATTTGAAGTTATTATTGGTTAATTTTATTAGCCCATTAATTTGTATACGCTGGTTTTTTAATACATTAAATATTCCGCATTAAAATTTTTGACTTTTTGTTAAATGTGTTTGCCTCTCAGAAACTAACATACTAAAAAAAAAACTTATTTTCAAACACCTCAAGTGGAATATAAGTGTTGTGTAAAAATAGCAGCATTACGATATTGTGCTGTTTCTATACAAGAATTGTGTTGTTGACAGGGCTTATG
Source organism: Hylyphantes graminicola (assembly GCA_023701765.1). Lineage (NCBI taxonomy): Eukaryota > Metazoa > Arthropoda > Arachnida > Araneae > Linyphiidae > Hylyphantes > Hylyphantes graminicola. Next base: position 43,089,203 of record CM043117.1, on the reverse strand, counting down.
GGGTGCCTTGTGGTTAAGATCTCGGGATCGGGATCGGAAGGTCCCGTGATCGAGTCTCGGTACCACTGAAGATCCACCGAGTATATGCGGAGTACGTGCTCGTTAAATATGTGAGCCCAAAAGTCCTATGGGCGGCCATTGCGCAGTTTCCCACGGGAACAAGTCCCTGGAGACCTGTTTCCCTCCCCATCAAGGACATGTCTAAATTGCGGAGGTGGCGATAGATGTCAGCATCTGTCTTACTTGACGAAGGTTTATAAGCGGGTCTCTGATCAAGCACACAATCCTAAAAATTAATGTCTTACCAACCAACCAACTACTGTGTTGTTGACACACGAACACAAATTTGTGTTGTTCCAGCAAATCTGACGATCACGTGAGGAGACGATATTTATATAAATGCGTGATTGAAAAAACAAACTGTAAAAACCCACCGCATTGTAAAGCCCCATAACATATACTTTTTAAGCTTTAGTACAGCTATTTTACCGACACATTAAATAGCAGATGCTAAACTACATGTGATAAGTATGCATGCGTGCTGCGCCTTCAAATCAATTTCTGGGCTCTCTAACCATGCTTTATTTACTTGTTTACAACACAACTTTTGTATTTTTTCAACACAACTTGTAGTGACTGGGAAAACACATTTTTTGTATTGAAAGCCAACACTTGTTTTTCTAAATGCACGTTGTTCAACAAAATAATAGAGTTTATGGAAAGTCATTAATTTTACAAACTTAGGTTAAAATTAATGTAAATTGAATGTTGTGTCAACTTGACAGCCGATTGTCTGTTATGCGAAATAATTGTCCTATCAATTCTCCACTCTTAACAAAAAAAATATTGCTTTATGGAAGTTTTTTCATTTTTATATAAATGATTTCAACATTGACTCCCTCCATCCAAGCCTTAAAAAAAATTGGGCCAAAAATATGTGTTGATCATTAAGCATGTTGTATGCATAATTTAATTAATTAACCTGAATATTTACCGACCAGATTTAACAAAAAAATATTTTCTTAATTATCTCCATGTAATTTAGTTAATTACAATCCAAGTAACCGCAGTAAACACATAAAATGACATCTAAATAATGCAAAAATCGATCCGATTCAAATGGCTGACGCCCAACATTTTGCTTGGTCATATGAATAGTTAAATGTAAGAAGTGATTAAGTTCACAGAAATATTTCCGTACTAACTTCTTTTCTCGCTAATATAGTAAAAGGAAGAAGCTTAGAAGGAAATTCTTCCACTGACTTAACCCTTATTAACATTTAACGATTAATATTACAGGAGTTAAATCTTCTTCCCATTTCGAGAAGTTTTAGGCGCACATGGTCATTCTTATTCAGTGTGTGTTGATGAAAAAGACCATTTATTGGTGTCAGGTTTGTCAAAAAGGCACTAAGGGATATTTTTTAATTAAAATTTAGTTGCTTTCTTTCCTGGATTTATTTTATAAACTAAAATAAAAAAATCCATACACTGAAAAAAAAATTGTCTACTGCCGGTTTAAAAGTAGACACCAAGATGTAAAATTTAAATTTTAAAGTGTATTGCTCATAATCGTAACAGGTGAGTTCAAAACGTCCAACGAATATTACCCAGTTTAGATGGAGTGCATTAAAAAAAAGCTCTAAAGTCCCAACACCGCGTATGATGTCGCAATTTGGAAAAATATAACTCATAAATTATATTCTTAGTATTATTTCAATTTTTAATGGCTATTTTAAATTTTTTCGTAGACCTGATCGAAAGACTCATCCAGCAATGCAAGGAACGGCTTTTCTTAAGGCATTTATCATTGTAAATGCTTGATTTCACTTTCAAGTATTTGTTGTATTATTTTTAATTGTCGGCTAATTCTATGTAACTAGTTTAAGTCACAATTTAAAAAAGCTTTTTAAAGTTGAAAAATAGATCAAATTAAATGAAGCACGTTACACTACTTAGTTGCAATAAGTAAATCAGTTACTCTTTTTAACATTTTTAATTAAAATTTACAGTGATAATCACTTTTTACCCACGTGTTTTGTACTACTGAAAGGGTTATTTGCATGGAATTAGTCTTGTAAAGGCTTGATTTCACTTTTTTTTGACAGACTGATTACTTGACAGCTGAATTCCAGTTTAGCTTAGCTTGAATTATCGTCACACTGGAGCGAGACGAGGGCTATTTCCCGACATGAGTCATATTTTAGAGCCACAGTCAAGTGACGAGCCGACACCTGAGTAGGCATACAACGCAACCATTAAGGGCGACATCGAACGCAGAGTTAGGACGTAGGAGGATATTATTTAATGTGAATTCCTTAAACAAGAGGTATTATTTGTCGGACATTTTTTGACTGCACGGGCCGTTTGTAGGGCTTCAGTTACTTTGACGATGTCCGGACCCGAACCTGGGATCTTCCGCATGCTAGGTGAATGCCTAACCGACTAGGCTCCTAAGCCCCCTGAATTCCAGACAGTCATCATAAAATTGCAGACCGTGAGGCATATAATCAAATCTTAGGTTAAATTTAGAGTCGTCATTGTGAAACTCTTGCAAACCATGGGCCATATAATCAAATATTAGACTTAAATTTAGAAAAAGATTTTTAGAAACGAAGGTTTCGTCGTTTGGTTCTTTTTCAACAAACGTGATCCATTTCAAAGTAATCACTTTGGGTTATTTCGAATGTCTGCTGTCATGACAACCTGACTAGTTCGACAATTCAAATTTAGATATCGAATATGGCAAAGTGTATAAGAACTATTACTGTTAGATTTCAATTGCATTTGTGACGTTATTTCGGGTTAGGTATTAGTTTTTGTATATCTTGTGATATCAAAATATAAGTTTAAGCTTGATAAATTTGAAATCAGGATTTCTAATGTATAGAAAAGTGTATAATAACTATATATTTTGTTAGATTTCAATTAAATTTGTGATAGTAAAACAGATTAGATTGTGGTTGCTCTTTAATGCCTGACATATATATCATTGAACAATATTTCAATTGATTGACATCTTTTTAGAATGCGTTTGTTGCCACACTGTAAAAAATACCCATTACTTTTAAATAAAATGTCCGTACATTTGACAGTTAAATCCGTAACATTTATAGGTTCAAAGGCACCTGAAAATAAGCACAGGACGTTATACCACCGTAGTTACTCATGATATGGGTTTGGGGACAAAATATCGCGGCCGAAATATCGCGGGCCAAAATATCGCCGGCCGAAATATCGTGCATATTTTGGGCGCACGATATTTCGGCCGGCGATATTTCGGCCGCATTCGGCCGCGATATTTTGGCCCGCGATATTTCGGCCGCGATATTTTGTCCCATTACCCATGATATGATTGGTTAAAGAAAAATGGTTTAGAGTATGCAACGTGCTTACCGACAAATGTTATTGTATTCTTTAAAATTCCTAAAACTGGAAATTTCATTTCAGTTTAAAACTGGAAAATGAGCAGAATTTTAATTTTTTTAGTGCTCAGATACCAACAATTTGATGTTTGATGACTTTGGACTCACACCGTAATCCGATTTCAATTAATATAGTGATACAACATATATATTAAAAATAAAATCAAAATTTTATCGATTGATAAAAACGTTTCTTAATTTCCAAATTTTGGAGGGTTAACAAAAGATTCCAAGTTTCAAACTACGCACCAATAAAAATCTGAAAATAAAATTATAGTTGAACAAAAATACCAAATAACGATTTAACACTAACAAATATCAATAAATTGGATCCGTTTCTAAAAATTTGCAAATCTAATGAGGCATTAAAATCTACGTAAAACGCTTCCGTTGACAATGATAGATCACCAAGTATTGCGTGATTGTTAACTAATTTTTTTTTGTGTATGTGTAAAAAAAGTAAGAGTTGAAGAGCTTAGAAGAAGAACGTACTAAGTGACATTTTTACAAATTGAGATTTTTGTGTCAATGAACATATTATTCCATCTTTTAACTACAACAAGTTTCCTTTTTTAATAAACTTTGAGTTAAGTATATTTTATATGCTTTGCAAGTACCGTTTTTAACCCTCTAATGCATACTGTTACCGTTTGGTAACAAGTAACATAATCCACTTTTTTCTATTAAATTAGAGCTCCTCCTAGACAAATCTGTGTTTTTTTTCATCTATTACATTTCATTTTAAAGTTTTAGTTACTAAAAATCCTCATAGATGACAGTAGTAAAAGTGTATTCAAAATTAAAGAGTGAGGTTATTAAGTGTTGTGAAATTACGTTTTTGGCAGTATTCAAAGAATAATAATATTAGGACTAAATACTAATAAATTGTTTTGAAAAATTAATCATCGTTAAAAAGGGTTATTTTAATTTTTTTAGTAGTTTTCTAGACATTATTATCAAAATTGGAGTTTGCAGTTGGTTTTTGTCATATGGAAAAAATTTAAAAATTGAAATTTCTTAAATTCTAATGCAGTTAATTTTTTTTGTATTTTTCCCATAATGTGTGAGTATTAAAGATACATGTATATTTTTGGGGTGAAAATAAAAATTCATGCATTGGAGGGTTAATGGATTTAAGTGCAAACTATAAACTTAGAAGCGCATTTTCTCATTTTCACCTTTTTGTCACTTTGTCACGTTTTTTCTCTAAGCTCTTCAATTGTGACTTGAAGGATTGCAGTTTGGGGTGTTTTTCAGACACAGACAAACTACAAGACTACGTGTCATTAATCTTAACTAATTTTATGTGTTGAAATTTGTCCTGTGAATTTGCATACATAATAATACTGCTTTGGTAATGGTTAATTATAATGAAAAGAAAATTCAGAATTGATCAGAAAGATTATTTAAGAATTATTCATGGCTAAAATAAAATTTTCAGTGCATAATTAGAAAATCAATCGAAAAAAATCAATATAACAGTATAATATATTTTACAGAAATAACTTTAAGATCAATAGTTTTAATAACAAATTTCCAAACTTTTGTCACTTAAATTCTGTACACATAAAATTATTGAGTACCTCATTACTTTTGACCTCGATTTTTATCGACAACAAACATTTAAATAAAAATATATGTAAATAATAAAATAATTTGGGTCGAGACAAAAAGAAGTTATTTTGTTAAATTATCCACAAGCCCGGATGATCGTAAAACGTGGCTCACAAAGAATTGAAAATTCGATTTATTGTATCATCGATTATGCATTTGTAGAAAAACCAATCCAATTCGTGTTTGACAAAACGATGAGTTTATGATTTATGTGGGTATTATTTTGCTGCATATCTCTACTGTAGCCCGACAAGGAAGTAATTACAAAAATTATTTTAAAAAATGTCGTATATAAGCTTATTGATTAGATTTATAGGAAACATTCTTTTTTCATACTAATATCACTTCAATTATTCTTTTAAAAAGAATTCTTAGATGAAAATCATCTAAATTGGACATTTTTTTTGTTTCTAAGCCTTCAAAAATGGTTTGCTGAGAATATATTTTTATTATGTAGATAAAATCTTGCGTGGAAGTGGATCTATGTCTCCGTTTATTGTTTAAAAAAGCCTACTTTTTTTGTCGTAGTTTGCTGATTTCTATAAACATATAGGAGATATTCACTTAGGAAAATAACGATTTTTAGTTTTTAAAATGTTTTGAATACTGTCTTGCCAAAAATGTTCCTAACATGGTCGTTCAATATCAAAATATATGGAAAACCTTAATTAACAGTATTGATAAAATAATTAGTGAATCATCGTAATTCAATAATTTTATAGGGGAAGTGTTAAATGTTTTATTGAATGATAACTACATAAATTATCTACGATAAAGTATATTTGTCGATAATAAAGCATATTTATGATTAATATGTCTTCTTTAAGGTACTTTAACACTAAAAGAGTTATTTGTACTACCTATATGACTACTTCCATCGATATTATCCGAATCAACCCGATACAATGTTTTGTTTCTGCCATTATAGTCCAAAATATTTTAAAATAAGCCAAGCAAATATAATATTATATTGCTATGTTTTATAATGTTTTCAAGTGAAATATGGGGCCCCTCCAATGTCCTATACAGCATTTTTTTGCAGTTGTTTTATTTTTTTATATAGATTCAGGTCGTAGACAGAATTTTCTTTGGCTGTTTTGCTCCGTTTCCTGCACCACATGGGGTCAGTTTGTATTGAACTATATATCATTTGAGTACACGTATTTTATCTTGAGGTATTTGGTTTGTTTCCTAAAGTTTTATTTTATACTTTTATAGATTTCGTAGTTTGTTTTCATGGTTGCAGAGTATGAAGATTTCATAGTTACTGAAGTATACACTTCAAAATAACTGAAGTTTAGTTTTCTGTACGATTTTTGAAGAAAACGTTATTACGTTCCTCTTTTTTTTGCTAAAATAAAAGCATTTAGTTGTATGTGTATAACCTTTAACTTTCTGAGAAACTTGCAAATGAACTGAAATGTAAACTTGTTTTCTCTGCATGACAGTAAAATCGAAAAAAAAAATACTACAAATGTATTTCTTTATATTTTTTTTTAATATTTTGTAGCAGATGATTATACATGACTCCTCCATACTTCAAATTTTAAAATTTAGTACATTAATAAAATTTATAAACTTTTAAAAAAATTATGTTTGATGCTGCAAAACCTTACAGTCAGTTGACTTGTTTATAGGTTTATATCCATCTGAAGGTAAATGACATCCCTTATTGTTTTAAGAAATTGCCTGTATTAATGTAAAATATTTTTAGAATAATTTAAGTATTGAAAAAAAACTAATAGAATTATGCATTAGATGTGTCGCAATTTTAATTATGTCTTAAAACTACCCCGACACACCCTATAAAGAGAAATTGAGGTCTAGACTGCAGTATTGGATAATTTCCAGAAAGTCCTGAACTCTATGGACAATCCAATAACAATTATAATCAACCGAAAGAAAAAAATATCATTGAGGAAAGATGACCAAAAAAACTTTTTTCTCCTAAAAAGACCATTTCCTATGTACTATTTTTTTTTTTACCATACTGCATTAGCCTGGCAGGGGACGATTAAATTTAGCCCCCCCAAAAAAGCCAGACCAAGGTCATCGTTAATGCTTATTTATTCATCAGGTCCTTAAATAATGCGATTGGTGAGACTATGAGGTCATGCGAGAAATCATTTACGTGGCGATGCATCATTGGCTGAATGGCGTCATCTGTCAGTGAGACATAACTACCTGTCAATGACCTGCCTCGTTAATAACTCCCACACTTATCCTTTATCGATTTTGTATTGGATGGCATGCGATAGGGGGCGGGGTCAAATTGTAAGGTGTAGTTTATTGATGAGTAGGTATTTTTGAAGACTATAGAAATAGACGGCTATTTATGTACACAGTGCCGTCGACCCTTGGATAACGAAGTCCCAAAACGAATTTTAATGAAGTTTTCATTTATTCTTGCAGCAATGTTTTCATATCCAGAAGAGAATTTCAGAATTTCCTAACAACTTAACACTATTAACCCTTTCAGTCCCAGTGATGCCATTTGGCATCATCACTTTCAATATTTTTGTCAAAATTTTTATGTCCCGTTATGACATCCAAACACACATCATTCGATTCTTCACACTTTGTTCTATCAGACAATATTTTACATTAATCTCAATAGAAGTCAGAACTACTATTTTTTTTATTTAGAAAATAGTCAACAAGCGTTTCTCCTGATTTTTGATAGGTTCACTTCAGTTCCACATATTTAAAACACAATTTAAACTATTTCGGTTAAAATAATTACTAATTTTTTTAATAATATGGTCAGATACCTTAAAATATATAACTCGAAGTGTGTTTAGGTAATATATATTTATATTTATTTTGTTGTTTTCCACAGTTAAAAAAATTTGGCATTGTTTCAAAAACCATATAAAAAATTTTAATGAATTTTTTTTCTTATGAAATTCGTATATTTGACCTAAAATAAGCTTATTTTGTGAATATCAGATGTTTCTGTAGTGTAGTAAATTTTTGTGACTGAAAGGGTTAAAGCGTACCTATAAAAATGAGTTAAAAAACAGGACTCATCTCTAGGTGTTAGTACTTCATCTTTCGCTGTACATTAACAGAAAACCTAGTGTTTTTATGCCAAATTATTCTTTAATTTTCAAAAATAACTTTCGTTCATATCGTCATCATCATCGAATATTACATTAATTCACGAATTGTTAATGGTTTTGGAGAGACTCTTTAACCATGCATGTTCATTCTTAATTTTCAAAAAGATTTTTTAACATTATAATGTTTCATTACAAAATTGGGAAATTTCATAATAGTGACCCTGATATTTAAAAATATATCAATTCTACAAGCATAATGCACTTTGCAACTTTTTGATTAAATTGGACCAAGTTATTTTTTATTATTGTATTGAAATATACTAGAATTCCACTAGTGAATATGTTAAGAAATTACAAATTTAAAATATTTTCTTTCCTGTATAATTTTAGACCCACGAGAAATAGATTTGTCCTTGTGAAACTAAAATTGTGAAACCTAAAGAGTATTTTTTATCCAAAAAAGTGCCTTATAGAAAAACTATCTTTATAAGTTGTTTTAAAACTTTGTCTATACTTTTAAAGTTTTTATGTAGGTCATCTTGAACAAGTGAAGTTCTAAATTTGTTTAAGTTGTTGTTATTCCTATACCATCAATCATCGTTGCGAAATCTGTCAACAATGGCAAAGTAATATCAGGAAAAAAGATTTAGTTATAAAATATAAAGTTTTATTTTTTGCATAGAAAATAAATATTCATGAATTTGGTTTTAACGTTCTTCAAAAGTAAAGGACAGTAAAAGACTAAAAATAGATCTTTATAAAAAATCAAAGTTTGTGAAAATAAAAATTTTAAAGTATAAAAGATATTTTGTCAAAAAATTTTTTAGTTTATGGACAAACAAAAACTAAACAATTAAGAGGGAAAAAAGGTAGAATTCATTCCATCATAACAATGTATGGATGGGAGTCAAATTTGAAAACCGGGAGCGAAAAAAGATTGCAACGTTGATAAGTTTCTCTACATATCCATCTTTTGAAACGATTATCTTAACCTTGGGACTTATGAAAGTCAGAATTTACATTTTTCGAATTTGGATTTTCGGAGACTGAATTCCTCTGGCATGGCGCATAAAATATCTATGCATAAAATACAAATATCACTTTTTTATGAATTATGGAAACTTTTTTCATAAGTAATAATTATTGCCACTTAAAATAATCATCAAAAATTTTAGTTTAATTTGAGGAATTTAAACTAAACTTCTTAATTAAATTTGGGACTTCTGAAAATCAGAATTTACATTTTCAATTAAGATTTCCGAGTTTGCCTTAGTCTGACAATACGCATAAAATACAATATGTGTGGATATTTAAACTTATTTATTCAGTTAAAACAATTGCTACTTAAAATAATAATTATATTTGTTAAACATTAAATCAGTTTGGTTTGGTTTGGTTTGAATTAACGTCGCACTAGAGCTACACGAGGGCTATTGGCGACGGGCGTCGTATTTTAGAACCACAGTCAGGTGACGAGCCAACACCTGAATAGGCACCCAACGCAACCGTTAAGGGCGACATCGTACGCAGCGTTAGGACTTTGAAGGATATTTAACGTGCACTCCCTTGCACGGGGTATTATTCGTCGGACATTTTTGGCTGCACGGGCCGTTTATAGGTCGGCAGCTATTTTGGCGATGCCCGGACCCGAACCTGGGACCTTCCGCATGCTAAGCGAGTGCTTAACCGACTGGGCTCCCCAGCCCCCATTAAATCAGTAATAATATAGGAGTCATTATAACTTTTTTTATTATTAATTAAAAAAATGAAACCCACGTCTATTAAGGAGCTAAATTATTATGTTATATTTAATTAACAGATTTTCATAAATTGTTTACACTTTATATTAGTATAAATACTTAAAACCTTTTTTTCTATTTCGCGGTTTTCATTTAGCTTATTCTGTTATTTTATTTCCACCGACGAGGAACAGAACTCGCATAACATTTCGAAATTTCTTGACTTTAAATATCTGTTATAATTGTGTATTTTATTTAAAAGTTAATAAAATAAGGAATACATATTAAACAACTTGTATAAAAATCTTTAAAATTCACATTCAACACATGCCAGTTTAAAAATCGACAGCTTCTTGAATTGAATACATACGACGAAGTTTATTTTTGAAAATGTTTTTGTGGTAGTTTTTGAAACCCTACAACGATTTAGAAAAGTTCTTTTAACAGTGAAACATAAAATACTACTTTCAAATGGGAAAAGAGTAGGGAAGAGCATGAAATAAAGAAAAATTTAGTTTTAGAGTAAAAGCTCCAGACACTTCAAGCTTTTGTTTGACATTCCTGCAAGTCAAAATTACGTCAAATATATATTTTATTAAATACTAGCAGTATGGTCCCGCCTTACTGGGAACCCGTTAATTTCGCATTGCTTCCTTTAAGAGGCATGCTTACTTGTGAAAGTGGGGGACATTCACGGCCATATCCACCTGAGCTTCAATTCCAAATCGCTGTGGTAAAAAAAGAGGTTAGACAGGTTAGAGCAGTAGGAAAACATTAGCACGTGGTTCGAGAGCTGTATAGGATAACATTATAACATTAGCACGTGTTTCGAGAGGTGTAGGATAACAAACCGCGTGACATCACATGAATGTTCCCCATACACTCAATATCTAAACTAAATTCAATTCGTGTTGGCGCATGAGCAAGAAAAAAGCAAATTATAACAAAGAATGGTGTCCTGCCCCTGTTACGGCCCGGTCGTTGTGTTTTGAAGCCCTGTTATGGGTCTGCCTACTTATTAAAATACACTCAAAATCAAAATAAAATTCAATTCGTGTTGGCGCATGCACACTTAAAAAGCAAACACCAATGGAGGATGGCGTCAATCCCCCGTTTCGTCCCGGCCCATGTATTTTCAAGCCCTGTTATGGTCCCGCACTCCCATGTGGATGACGTTTTTTTTAAACTAATTGTATTAATTAAAAATCACAATCAAATATGAAAAAACTAAGCCTCACGCGCACACGTAGGTATTAAAAGGAATCTATATTCAGAACTTCGAATTTTTTAGGGCAGTCTAAGTAGGTCTTTTACGATCCACAGACATACACACAGACAGACAGACAGACTCTTTCTTTTATTATTATAGATATTCAGTAGAACTTAAATTTTGCGAGCATCGACTTGAGAACTTCAATATCCGAACTCCAACTATCCAAACTCCAATTATATCCGAACTCTGACTATCTAAACTATTGTAGGAAAGTATATCCAGTTTTAAAATGTACTTAGTCTAATTATCTGAATTTGCTAATCCCCCTAAAAAATTCATATGTCCTTCCTGTCCATCCATTTTGCAACGTGGACGTTATAGATGACCATTCACGGCTGCAATTGAAATTCTATTGGTAACTGCAAGAACAATATAAGTAACCAAGTTTTTGATTATCCGAAAGGTGTCTGGTCTCAATAGTTGGATAATCGTAGTTTTATAGTCTATATTTCGATCATCGTAAATTTCTCATTAACTTGAATACCTAGAGTTTGGCTGGTTAAGGAATCACAAACATAAAAAAAACCTGCAAACAATTGTTTCGACCACGTCTTTTGACCGTGGTTCTTAAGAGGGACTGTCAGTCCGATACACGTAATGCTTTATTTTTCAAATCACAGTTTCTTGAAAAATATTTTTTAAACGTATGATCTGTTTGCACCAGATACGCAAATAGGGATGAAAGACAATTTAAAAAAGATTTGAAGGAACAATATCAATCAGTTTTTTAATTATTAATTTTTTTTAAAAGCTTCATTTTGAGAATCGTATCGACATCTGTAGGACAACTTGGCTTAATTGATTAAAAAGATTTATTATGAATTTAAATAATACACTCATGCATTATCTTTGTATGTTAATACAGAATTTAAATGATGCTTTTACATTTCAAGTACTTTTTATGACAAAAACGTTCATAACAAACGAGAATCTATGATTTTAAAATTTGATGACACACAAAAATAAATGTCGCCAAATCGTAGAAGGAAAAAAACGCCAATATCTAAATCGTTCAAACTGTAAACCTAAACCACAAGGAAAAGTGGGCGGAGCTCATTATAAATACAGTCAAAGAATTTCGCGCGACTTTTAAACTTGACTACTTTAGTTATAGTATAGGTTGGATACTTTTATATTAGATTTGGTTTAAATTATCGTCGCACTAGAGCTCACACGAGGGCTATTGGCGCTTGGATACTTTTAGCTATTTTGATATGTACAGCTGTGAAAAAGTTCCCACTAGTGATTATTTCGAACGTTAGTCATCCTATAGAACCTTTTTGACTTTGTGTTTATATAACATCATGAGTTAATTGCAGGACAAAAAAAATTGCATAAGGAGCCGTCTTCATATTAAAAATGCTATTAACTTTAAAATTTCCAATGGCAGCACCCAATTTTATAATTTAGAAATATTAAGAATCCTCATAAACCCTAAATCTTAGTTTTTGTTACATTTGGCTGAATATTTGACGAGTTATTCAATCGAATCACTTGGTGACCTTTGGTTTATCATTTCTAAAATGACGGCCGTAGTCTGTGGGTTTATTGAAGGGAGAAATATAAACGTTAATTTAAAAATGTTTAGGGAGGGGTCCTGGGATGTATGGTCAATGAGGATGAAGCCCTGACGTTATTTTTAGATCATTTTATAATCTTTTTTTAAATTCGAAAAAAATTTTTAATGGAAAAGAAGGTATTGACATGGTAGTCTTCCCAAAGTGTCCCGTCTGTCTGTCCTTACTTCGGTGACGAAATCTGTTTTATCCATCAGATCTTAAGAATCATTTTTGTCATCGATAGACAGGGGGACAGCAGGGACCTAACTTCATACTTTTTGTTCTTCTGTTTGTACGTCCATACGGACATCTGTCATCTTGTCATGTCGACGAACGACCCATTAAAGTAGCATTGGAATTTAATTTTTAGTCATTTAAATTACTGTTGCCACAACAGCAATATCACGAAAAACCTTATTTGAAATGTTAAAGATTATTAATTTTTTCTTTGTAAATCGATTGGGAATGGCGTTATAAAAAATATACCACAATGTGATTTTTTTTAATGTTTATTATATTTGTTTACTAAGAAAGTGGTTCACAGTGTTACTTCTTTTTGCTTAAAGAGCTAATTGGTATTAATTTACAATTAAATTCCTTTAATTATCAGTGCAATTTGGAGTTATTTCATGTTGATCATTGCCAAATGTTCTGGATATATCAGGTTTTTTCAAATATTATAGTTATTGATAGTTATTCAATTACAAGAATCTCGTGTAATTTAAGGTGATATTTTCAAAGCATTGCCAAAGATCACGGAAAGGATGCTACAGGATGTGACTCGTTCAATTTTACATAATTATTCTTCAAACTGCAAATAAATTTAGCAAATTATAAAGATTATTTATTTAATTTGCGGAAGAAAAAATGTAATTATAGGGGCCAATTTTTAGAGTTGAAGATTCAAATTGTAACTGAATGCTGGGTTAGTCTATATTTGTTCTGAAGTTATAAATCTTGTGCGGAAGTGGTTATAGGTGGCAGTTAATGTTATTATAATACCCTTGCGTTTCGACGAGAATTTCATTCTAGTACTTAAGTAACTGCACATGTAGGCTTTTTAATTCTTTAAGATCTTCTCGAGCAACAATCAAGAACATGTGTCGTTTGGTGGCAGAGTACTGAAAGTTTAATGTGCCAATCACGCAGTCCGACGCTATTTTAGAGGCCTTGAAAAGTTGCAAAAAACACGTCAATATTTCCCGGCTCCAAAGGTGTGCGATGTAGAAAGCTTCTTTCAGAACGAATGTACAGATTAGTGGCGGGAGTAAGGCTCGTAATAAAGAGACCAGTGTCTAATTTACAAGAGCAACCGAATGAACAAATTGACAAACTGCCACTAGCAATACAAAAGGTTCCTGCGCATGTTTTTGAAGACAATAAACCCGCGTTTGTTTGTATCTTGCTGACCTTATTATTGCCTTTAAAACTGCTAATACGACGGATTCATTATACATTGGGGTTTCTACTTTTGCATTAGTATGCCATTAGTTTCAACAAACATAAAGATTGCTACGCCAACAATTAAAAGTACGGAACTAGATTTAAGGGGTCAAAATCTTAAAATGTGCAAAGAAGGTACTACAAAGCATAGTTTGATCTTTCATGCAATTTTTAACTACTCAATATAAAAGTATAATTTTTTATATGCAATTCTATAAGATTTACTTATTATATAACAAATTTTAAAATTTATGAAACTTCAGCCAAAACTAAAATAAATGATAACAAACATAAGACTATTGGAACGCATTGGGATTAGGCTTGCGCGCGAAATTTTGAGGTCAAAATTGAAGAAATGACAAAGAAAATGATTTTATATTGTAAAAATATGTACAAACAAAGACTTATACCTAATTTCTAAACTCAATTTTAATAAGTAATTATGTTCAGAGCTTTTTTCTTAAATTTTTCTTAATTTTTTTTAGAAGAAAGCTCTTAACATAAATTCTAATTAAAATTGATCTCAGAATTTAGGTAAAAGTCTTTGTTTGTACATATTTGTACAATATAAAGTCATTTTCTTGCTCATTTCTTCAATTTTGACCTCAAAATTTGGCACGCAAGCCTAATCTCAATGTGTTCAAATAGTTTTATGTTTGTTATCATTTATTTTAGTTTTGGCTGAAGTTTCATAAATTTTAAAATTTGTTATATAATAAATAAATTTTATAAAATTACATATAAAAATATACTTATATGTTGAGTAGTTAAAAAATTACATTAAAGATCACCTTCTTTGCACATTTTTAAGACTTCTATGATCCCTTAAGAACAATACTGTTTAGGTGCCGAAGCTAAACTATAGTATTCCGAAGTTTACAGGGATGACTTTAGAGCAGTTCATAGCGGTATCAAATCTCGTTAATTATAAATCGAAATATAATGTATTAGTACGAGCAAACCAGAAAAGAAATCGTTTCCTGAAAGATCGTAATATTTACAAAATAAATATAATTTATTAAACAAATAAAAAAAATTAAATGAAAGAGAAATAACCAAACAACACAATTTTTTTTCCTCCAGAACATCGTCCGGGCTCGCAAAAGAGTACCGGAACCAGTTTTTGTTAGTTTAAACCTGATTACAATCGAATAATCTTTTTCTTGTGATCGAGAAATATTGCCGTGCTCCACTAACCAGAAAGAGAAACGTATCCCCTTTTTTAAATCGCCAGACGTATCATTTGGCGAAAATTTGTAACGCCACCTGGCGAGTCAGAATCAAAATAAAGTTGGCTGATAGATCCTCTTAATTACCAGACTTACGTGGTTCTATTATAACTTAGCGTGAGAGGTAGAAGAGCTCCCAAACTATATGAAAAAGATATTTTTTGGGACATTCTACGCGAAGTGAAAGCGAAATTTTACATCATGCTTAAAAATATAGGAGTAAAATTAAAGATTATTAAAATGTCACTGTTATTCAGTTCGTTCAAACTCTTTTGAAAAATGATGTCTACATTCAGCAATCAGAAATAAATTCTTTTATGAATATTTTTTTCTTGGAATGATAAATTAAATAAGAAATCCCCGATTGGAAATTTCAACTGAATCATAGGACGCAAAGCAATTACAAATACCAATTTGGCGTGAAGCCAAATTCAAAACTATTCTTCAACGTATTTTTGGTGAAATGTTTAAATCTAGTGTCGAAGTGGTTCTAAGCAAATCTATTCTCGGTTTTGCACGTATTTAGCACTCCATGAAGAATATCAATATTATAAAGTTATGTATAATATATTTCTATCGAGCATTATATCGATTCTAATTATCCAAACTCCAACTTAAAGCATTACAACTATCTGAACTGGAATCTCCGAACTACAACTAACCCAACTCAAAATATCCGAAGTCCAATTATTCCTGTACCCTGATAAAACGAACTACGACTTACTTAACTGCAATTATCCTAAATACGACAATCCCAATTTCCAGTACTCTGAACCCAGAATATCCGCACCATAATTGAATCGGTGAGTGCAGAAACCACTTCAGTCAAAACAATTCGAAAACTCGTTTTTAATGAAAATAATCGTGGAAAGGCAAGATGCGTGTTGGGTGCAAAAACTACATAAGTCTGTTGATTAGTTCTGTAAATACAGGACGTTTTTTTCGAGTGTTGAGTGCAGAAATAGAGGAGGAGTTATTATGTTTTCTCTCTCTCCTGAAAAATCTGACATTTGTGACTGACGTTGTTTCTGCACTCACCGATTCAAAAATTCGAACTACTATTACATTAACTTCAATTATCCGAATCCAGGAAATACGAAATCCGATTATCCGGACATACAGTATCTTTTACAATTTTGTCATTCCACCCCCGCGACTCTTTTCACCGAGAATGGATGAGCTGCTCTTGCAAGTGTACTTAGCGTAAAACATCACTTGATATCCCGGCACATTGAAAACAAGTGGAAAGGAACTTTTTTATGGTAAGAGAAACGAGGGGAAATGTGACCATAAAAGGAATATAGGAAGCTGTTTTATCTTCTTTCGGTTAGTGAACGCGGCTCATTTGAATACTCAGAGTTGTTATAATTAAAGTTTGTGTCGAGATATTATAAGGTTGGATATAATAAAGTTTGTGTATAAAATATCCGTAAAATGAAAAAATTCGGTTAGAATAATGCAAATTTTTTATCAGAGGCTAATTGCACGCAGAATTATCCTTTATTAACACTAAGTAATGTAATATGCTTTATTTAATAAGCTTTTTTTCAAATTTAAAAACTTGTAATCCCCTCGTAAATTGTGATTAACACTACAGTGACATTTTGTGTGATTCAGAACAAGCATTAGTTTGATTAATGGTATATCATAAAATACTTGTTATAGTGACCCCAGTAGCATCGAATATGGGCCCAATATTGGTTACAATGTAGAGCCAATATGCTAACCCTTATCGGCCCAGCATTGGGAGGAAAAATTTTGCCAAGATTGGCCATTATTGGCTGCCATTATAGGACTAATATTATCTAACAACATATAACCAATATTGACTGCCATTATAGGACCAATATTATCCGACTACTTTTTTCGAAACGGTTGGGTAGGTGGAAAAATCGGCGAACACGTATCCCATTATTTTTGGTGTGTGCCCCCTGGGGGTTTTAGGGGTCAATTTAAAAAAGGAACCTCCTACTTTACAAATTCGAATTCTATGCTTCGAGCGGCATCGTACGCTAACGCCGTCGGGACTTTCAACTCCACAGATTTAACGAGCACGTATATCGCAGTGTACTCGGGCAACCCGGTGAATTTTATTAGAGGAATTTTTCTACCAGCACGAATACGTCTATAGTATGGCAGGACAAGGACAGAACCAAGAACCTTCTCGGTGTGAGGCTCGTCGCTTACACCTCTCGGCCACTGAGCATGGGCCGTTTGACTGTTCTTCTTCTTCTTAATCTCATCAAGGAAAAATATGACAAACGCGAGTGCCCACTAGGTATATGCCAACCAATGTATCCCTAATATTGGTCCTATCTTGGCAAATTTTAACTTTCGAAATATTGGTCTCGTATATTGGGCCAATATTGGCTGAATGTTGTAAAACTTGCTATATTTGCCCAAGATAACCAATATTGGCCAACGTCATACCAATATTGGGCCAATATTCGATGCTACTGGGGGAATGTCCAAAGATAAGTGTATGCTGACAATTAGTAACTGTCAAAAGACGACATTCAACGGAAAAAGTGCGAAATTTTAAATATTTGAACTTTTATCAGTAAATAGCGACACACATTCACAGGATTTTGGCCATCTACTCTGTAAAATCCTCCTTAGTGCTACTCTACTGATTTATAGTGCTTCATCCGTCATGTAAGGTTGAAATGTGCCATACGGATACCAATGGGAAATAACACCCCGATAAGACTAGGATGCAATCAATCTATAGAAATATGATCCCATTATATATCCATTACGTCAAGTCCTAATTGTTCTTCGTCTAACGATAACCCGATACCATGTTATGGTCGCTGTATGTGGTAAAGCATGCAGCCCATCGGAAAAGATCTATAATTCATCGTATTTTATATATATTGATGTCGGGACGTTGACGGTTATGCTAATCACTAAATAATCCACAGACACCAAAACACAGACATCAAAGCGTATTACATTTTAATAAATTCTACTCAATAAACCAATTATGTCAGATGCTTTCATTTCACCTACAATTTGTCCATACGGATATTTGCGGAATCATTAAAAAATTCCAAAAAGTTTTGAAAAAAACACAACCTAAGTCTCATCTTATTTAATGTACATATTTCCCCCTAGGCGCTTTCAAAATTAATGCTTTAATATCTCAGCAAATCATTCTAAACAAATAATTATTTTATATACCTGGAAAATTTTAAAGGTGCTGAACATTTTTATTTAAAAAAATGGGTGTTCCGATTGGAATTTTCAAAGTTGATACTCATTTTAATATGTAGACGACCCCTTATATAATTTTTGTTGCAGATAATCAATTCAATGCGTCTTCTTCTGAAAAATAACACCTTTCACGAAATCTCTTGATCAATATCAGCCGATTAACAAGGGGTGGAGCTCTTTTTTCCCTCTAGATGTACCGTATTCTACAGAAAATTTCAGAAATGTGCATTGCTAAATTATAAGAGTTGAAAAAATCTGGATGAAGTAAAACCACAATGATATTGCATTAGTAATGGCCCCTTAAAATCTATATTGTAAAACCTTGTTTGTTATTTAAATAAAAATGACTTGTATTATGCAGTGTCAAAATTTAGTGTAGAATTTCATCAAATATTTACAGAGTGCACAAAAAACCTTATAATAAAATGATATTTTAAGTATTTAATATTATTTCGATGGCATTTGTGAACCTTTTGGTTAATAAGTATTCTAATTTATTCTTTTCTTATAAAAAAATTTGTCCGTTACAACTTCCATAAAAATAGTTTCCATCAGTTTTTAAGGAACAACGTTACATTAAGCTACTCCAAAGTTTTACATTGTAGTTTTCAAGACAATAATTCATTTAATAATATTTAATTGTTTAATTCTAAGAGCAAATGTTTCGACTTGGTGTAATTTGTTTTCTCGGAGAGTAATTCATAAACTATTAAGCGTTATCCGTAAAAATGGCCATAAAGTCCTCATCAATATATTCGTGGATAATTTGTTTCGTTAATAACTTAATTAGGACAGAAAAATTAGTAATTGGCAATCTTCCAGTTAAAGGGCTTGCAAAAGACATGATAAGCCAGGGGCATTTTGTTACTCACCGCGTTATTGATTACTTTGCCACAAAATGTAACTGTAAAGATAGAACTATGTATGTTTGATAGAATATCCCACGTAATTTATGACGATAAATATTCCAGCATAAATAATAATAGTATGTAATTATGAAAAAGATTTAAGTTTCAACTTAATAATAATGAAGTTTTTATAAATTTAAAATTGTATAACAAATCACAGCATAAAAAAGAATTGTACACTGTAAAAACATTCTGTAAAATTACAGCACATTTTGTGGCTGTTTTTTGCATCGCAATGTTGTAATGTCTGATTTACAGCAAATTGATGTTTTCACGACGTACAGGATCACATGAACAACTTACAGAGAAAATGTGTGTATCCTATCATGTCTAGAAAAGCAAACGTTTTCGCCGGTACCACACAATAGATTTTGCATCATATAGGTAAATTTACATCACAGTTTGATGGCAGCATTTTAACAATCAAACTGTGATAGTAAATTAAAAAGGGATTTTTTACAGTGTAAAAATTTGAAATAATTAATTCTAACAGTTTATGAAATATATAGCTAGTTGTTCCCTAAACATAGTTAAATCTACTGAAACTGTGAAACATGATTTTCGTCACGGTTTTTTTAAATTTTATACATAATACTTAAACTGTCTAAGCTATACAAAATTATGCTTAGGTTTAAATTATGTTTGTGTCAAAATTATGTTATTATTTTTATTGATGATATCAGCTGGGGGTTGATTAGCATGTTAAGTATTTTTGCAGATGACTTAAAAGTGACGAATAAATTCTGTAGAGCAAATCGAGTTACAAAATGACCTTACGAAAATTTCTGAATGGGCTTCAAGGTGGGGCATGTCGTTCAGTGCTAGCAAGTGTCAAACCTTGCATTTGGGTAAGAACAATTCTTATGTTTTACAGGGAGAAAGTATCCAAGATATAGTGAGTTTGTTAGAGATTTCGGAGTTTTGGTGAGAAATTATTTTAAAATTAGTAAACAGTGTGTTGAAGCAAGTAAGAAAACCAATCGAGTGCTGGTATATATTAGAAAAAGTATCACTTCTAAAAATAAGGAGATTATTTTGCCATTGTATAGGGCATTGGTAAGGCCACATCTGGAACATGCTGTTCAGTTTTGGTCACCCTTACGCAGAAAAAAAAATATAGAGTTGCTAGAAAAAGTTCAGCATAGGACTACAAAAATGATTAACGGTCTACCTGGTATTGATATGATAACCAGATTAAGATCTTTAAATATGCATTCCTTGAAAAATAGGAGAGCTAGAGGTGATTTAATTCAGTTATTCAAGTAAAAAAACAGGGAGACATCGAAGGCTTTGGTTTTACTTTAAATAGGCGGACCAGATAAGAAATTGAATAAATCTTTTAGAGGGGAGGTCGAAAACATTTTTACAATGGAATTGTCAATTAGTGGAATACGTTACCAAATTATGTTGTGCATTCGAAGAGAGTAGACGATTTTTAGAAGAATCTTGATGGTCAATGGAAACTGGTTAAGTATTAGATTTATTTTCGACCAACCTTGCTCGGCATCTGGTTTGTTGTTGGTCGACAATTTTTATATTTGTATTTATAAAAGTTTCAAGTTATAAGTTTTTCGTATAAACATCCCCAGAGCTCAGATTCATTGTAATCTGCGTATCAAAATTGGTAGGAAGAGACTCTTAGATGGGGCCATACAAAATGGCTCTCAGTTCTGGGGAATATGCCGAGTCTGCAAAGGCATGAACGCCCATATTGCAGCCCCATTGAACATAAAAAGTTTTTTATATAAATAATACATACCTTAAAAAGTATTTTTCCTAACGAATACCAAAAACTTCAAAGGAAAAATTAATAACCATCATAGATTTTTTGAACCTCAATTCAGCCTCACTAAAAATACATTTGTTGTTCATCTCGTTACTAAGGACCCAATTCACATTATTCGATAAAACGGAAATTAGCATTTCCGAGCAAAGTTCTACCCTTTTCGTACGTAATTATGTTTACCCACAACTCAATAAGGCATAGCATGCGGGAAAGTGACGCTTCTGTCTTGTTAACTAAACGGGGGAAGCGTCACTTGACCGAGTAGATATTGATGTGGGTCGGCACTTTTAATAGAGAAAGCCCATTTTGTGTATGTATAAATTTTGTTAATATAATTGTTCGAGAGTTATTAATAGAAATGTAAAGTGGGGCTAGTTTCCCATGTTTTTCTTTTTTTTTATTATATATTATTATATATTTCCTACTTTTTTTATTTTCAGGGAAAACAGATTATTATCGCTTTCCCTAAACTTTTTATGTAAACAATCAATGCTACTTTTCTATATAGTTTATTATAGTTTTTAGTAGCAAAAGCTATACGGGGTAAATTTTACCGATTTATGAACGTTTTGTTACGTAAGAAAGAGGATCTACCTTTTAGCATACGCAATGATAAAACAGAAAGTTTGATAAAAGTACATTGGATTCAGGTTTGTATGTAAGCGTGAAAATTCACTCAATTTTGCAAAAATCACAAAAACGGCTCGAACGTTAATATTACAACACCAGCTGTGCAAAAATTCTTGTGGGTGACATAAAACGGGTTGTTTCATAAACCAAGCAGTCATTTATAGGCTTCTAACGGCTCATTTCTTCTATAATGGCTGATGGAAAACTTAGCCCAAGAGAAAACTACCCCCGGTCTCCCCTACACATTATTTAACTCAACTGCCTATTTCTAATAGAAGGCCTGGTAAAAGAAGTTGCCCCGGTCTCCCCTATACTTTTAGCATTATATTTATATGAGGAGTTTGAAATAATGATTTTATGATAATCGTTCTGTTTACAGATACCCGCTAAAATATTTAAGTCAGTCAATAACAATTTATTTTTATGTGCTTTTTTTTAATAATAATGTGTATACTTGTCAACCATTTAATTGAAAAACGCTCACTTGTATTCTAATTCTTCCGATTCCAAAAATATTTTTAAGAAATAAAAATTTTAATAATAATTTATTAAAAAAAATTAATTTATATATCCTTGGTAGAAGACTGTTAAAATTAATGTTTTTCATCCTATCTTTTAGCTAAGTTTTCTGCTCTGTTACAGTTCTCTAAAATCACTAAAAAATTAGTTTTAAATGTTTGATCATATTTCAAGCATAAAACTTATAAAAGCAATTATTTTTTTTTTCATTTAAAACCACTTCAATACGAAAGTATTTTATTCACAATGCAGAGAGAATTTCTTAGAGGGTATGTCAAAAATATCTAATAATAAATATATGTATATTATATTAAGAGGATACGCAGGAATATTTCTTAATAACAAGTTGCAAAATACCCTCATAAATCTTCACAATTCAAATCTAAAATTAAAAAATGCATTCAACAATAATTATCCTCAAGCGTAGGAGCCTTTTTCCGAATTCTGTTTTCAAAGAAAATAAATTTAGGGAATTGAAGAAAACCATCACCATGAAAAGAAATGAATAAAGATATTTGTTTAACGTTAAGAAGTAATTGATATTGATTTGCACTTGCACTTAAACCTTTCAATCTGTCAAAAAATACAAATGGAATTACTTTAAATGTAGTAGATGCGATAATTTATTTAAAAGGTTTGTGCTACCAACAACTCGCAATGAATGGAGCAATAAAGTCTGGTCTCGAAGAAGTATATTAAAATGTAATGGCATTTAATCCAGGTCACGTACTAAGAATTTGATGAGATAAGGGAATTTTAAAATTAAACTTTTTATTTGAATTGTACCGCGCGAAACAACCTCCTTAAACTTTAATGAACGGAAATAATTGGGAAAAGTGTTTTTCACTGCTTAGTTTGAAAATGTTGTGAATGTAACTCGAATGTTATTTTAGTCAGTTGAAAAAAGATAATTGTGTTGTAGGTCTGTAAAAATAGTTGAATTCCAACTCATTAATATGGCTTAATATCAGATCATTTTGCGCGAGTTTTGCAATAAATTATTTTTCACCAAAGATATTTCCGTTTTGATCCTAGAAATGTTTTCGTTCATTTATAAACCATTTACGGTTTTGTAGGATCCTTCCATTACTTGGGGCCCGGGTGGCCGAGTGGTTAAGATAGCTGCCTCCGCTAACAGACTGCGCACTGTACCGGATGCGGGATCGATTCCCACCTTCGCCCTGGGTGTAATTTCTCTCAGTGTGACAGTAAAAACTCTTTATGGGCCTGTCTTAAGCGGGTCTCTGATCGAGCACACAAGCCGGGTAGGGTAGGGGGGAGGGGGGGGAGGGTATTTTACATATATATTCTGACTTGTGTGCTTGCTCAGTGAGCCGCTTATAAGTCTTCGTCAAGTAAGACAGACACAGAAAGATTTTTTACTGTCACAAAGAGAGGAAATACACCCAGGGCGAAGGCGGGAATCGAACCCGCGCCCGTTACAGCACGCAGACTGCTGGCCTGCGATGCTTACCACTCGGCCATCCGGGCCCCACACAAGCCGGGATATATGTGTATCAACCCTACCTTACCTTGCCCTACCCTACCCTTTTCCATTATTTAAAACTGTAATATAATGTCAACACATTTTTACACTCTCAAAAATAGATGCTCAAATGTCACAAAAGTGTCGACATTTTTAATGAAATCATGTAGTACAAAATGATCCAAGTTAACCTTTCATAAAACCGTAGTAAATTTGAGCTTAAGAATATGAAAACATCGTCTGAAGTCACGTGGAATCACAAGAAAAAGATTGTTAAAAGGAACAAAATTTGTTTCACTTATATTTTTGAGAGTAAAACTAACTTCAAAAAATGTTAGTTACAAGTCTGTGAAAAGAAAACGATGTTATTTACTATTGAACTCTATTAACCGATCAATCATTTTTATTAATATAAGGGCTCCGCCTTGATTGATTAAATTAAATATCACAATTGACAAACAATTTGGCTTAATAAAACTAATAAATTATCATTATAATTCTTCATAACGCAATTAAGAAGTGATGATCGAAATCATTAATCAATCATAGTATATACTTTTAACTAAGAAATAGTTACTAGTTAAGTTCATTAACGATCGACTTATTGATACAATGAAGTTTACATATGGAATGCTTTACAAGTTAACCAAATGAACTTATCGAATAAGCTTTAGCGTCCTTATTCTGTATTTGATAAAGGAGTTGAAGTACGAAAATTATTGTCTTTCAAAAAAATCTGGAAATGTCTGAAAATGTATGGTTGTTTTCTCCTTATAAATCATATTTTTTCCAAATTATTTATTTGCTTAAAAATACTGTATCAGGCTTATTTTTGACGATATAATCTTAAAATTATTTCCAAAGAAGTAAAAAATCAATAAACATAATTTTTTAATGTTAAAATTTATTTCTATTGCTAGGAAAGCTGGCGCAAAATACGGTAAAATCGGAGACAAACTCACATAAAAGCCACTTTTTTGTTATTCAATCACTCTATAATCCAAATAGTATGTACTACTATAGTTGTGTACATAGGAGCAGAAAGTTCAGATATACTTGGTTCTGCAAATCCTAAAAGTGTATATTTTGAGTTTATTTTATATTTTTTGACTGTCTGTACTGCTATAGTTGTGTAGCTTGGTGGTTATTAGTGTCAGTTGGGACAGCATTCAATCACTTGATTGGATATGAGATGTGATACATCCTAAGTACAACATCTGTTTTCTCGTAGCATACATTGTGTCATAGCTTGGACGATCTTGTTGATATTATTCATTCTATTGTGGTTTTAACGCCCAAATTTTCACAATCGATTTATTGGATAGCTCTAGATACCTTAAGGGGGTTCAGTACCTCAAAATCGGCGAAAAAATTGAAAAAAATAATATTGGCTTAAAATACTATTACAACCTTTATTAATAATGTCACAAAGTATCAAGACGATTGGAAAAATATTTTTGATATTAAATGAAATTTTATTTAACCCTTTCCTTACTGAAACGACCCAGAACGGCCTAGCAACTAAGGATTCGATAATGTTATTCCTATCAAATATTACGAGGAAGCAAAAATCCTTCGTAAGGAAATGGGTTAACAATTAAACTTTAAACGCGTTTTTCTCATAACTTGATTTTTTCAAATTCGATGTACCTTTTCTAAAAATTATGCTATGAGTTTTCGTATTTTTTTATATGATGTAAAACATAGCATAGATTAATCTGAGGTTATAAATTTTAATAAAACTAAAGTAAAAAAAAATTATGGGGCAAAAAATTGAAAATTTTCATGATTTCTTGGGTACTTTAAAACTTATTTTATTGAAAAAAATCTTACAGTAATTTAAAAAAAAGAAACCTTTAACCTCAGATTAATATATAAGGTTGGTATAACACACACAGAAAATTTTAAGATTGTCTGGTCAGTAATTATTGTGAAAAGGTACATTGAAATTGGCCAATTTAACAAACCGATATACAACATACCGAACCCCCTTAAGATGATCTAGCATTTGATCGCATTATCCAAGTATTGGAAAGATAGATATTACCTATCCATTTTGAATATCAAAATATAAATTAAATTAATATGAATAAAAGTTTAATTAAACTCTTATGAGACCACAATAAATTATAATTAATTTATCCTATTTGTATGCATTGATTATCTGAATCAAAATAAACAGAATAGCTACACAAGACATGACAAAACGCTCACAGACAGTGATTTATATAAAAGTTTTTAGAAAAGACAGTTTCTAGAGAAAGAAAAGATATTATACTTGACAATCCTTTCAACAAAACGAAGAAATCCATACTAACCAGACATGCTTTGAGCACAAACACAAAAACATCCAAATCTTTTCCTTTTACAAAATGCATCACCGACACATATCAAGATTTATTGTTCTGTCTATCCCAAGTCTTGCAGATAGACAACAAAAAAGACCACGATCAAACTGTTCTTTTCGAAAATTTGCAGGATAAAGCTTTTGTTCTATTATAGACTTTGAATAAAAATACGAAGGCTCAATTTGGAAGTCAAATAAAATAAATTCTAGAATATATTTTTAAAACACCAAATTTGGTCTAATATCTACAGAGTTTCATCAATAATGATCTCATTATATTTCTGAAATTGTTAATATATTCCCTAGAGACATTAGACATCAGAAGCATTAGCAAAGTTTTTAGGTGACAAATATCATTCCCCAAGTCACGTGGTTTGGCTCAAAGATTTAACGAGCAATACAAAATTTTAACCATAAACAATCGTTTTAATTTTAAAGTATCCCATATCGAAAATCTATAACAGCCAATTTATGTTATAAACATATACATTGCGAAACTACTACGAAAATTGTTTTCAAAAATATTTTTTTCAATGGATCGAGTGCTAACGCAAAATGTTCGTGATAAGTTGCTAATAATAATAATATTTCTTCCCAATCAATCACGGTCTAATTTCCAAACTAGTTTTTTACTATTGCATGACAGGTATACATCGTTGAATAGTTTACCCATAATTGCTTGAAATTTGTTGTGATGCAAATATCATTCATGTATTCTGCCCAGAAATAACAGGATGCGTGTTTTGCTGTTTAACATATACGCTACAAAAGAAAATTATACGAATTTGTAGACCTTTTTTAAGTCAACAAAGTTTACACCTGGTTTGCATGACTTAGTTCCATTTAGTTAACTTCTGAGTTTTCGAGGCTATTGTTTAAAGTTTGCGTTGATGCCGTGTTTACATTTCGTACTCTTATATTTTCAAAAATGATGGTAGAATTGTTTTTTTCACCCTCCGAGGAATACAGACGTAGAAGAATCAATATTATATTATAGAAAGTGCCTATTTAGAAAGTTTAGTGAGGAGTTGTATCAGATGACAAAATTAAATTATAATATCAATTATCCATTAAAATTGCAAAATATAGCAAAATACGATTCTATAACGTCTAACCCCATATTTTGGAAAAATCGGTAACGTAAACATATTCGGTAAGAAATATATCATTTGATAAAAAATATGATATACATATAACAAATTTCTATTGTTTTAGTTTACGTTATGTATCTAAACAACTCAAAGTGAACGCTTTAAAAAATTAGTTAAAACTTTGTAAACAAACTACGGGGAGGATTCAATTAAGTAGTTTTTTCGAAAGTTTAAATAAGTTTCTTATAAAGTTTTAAATGCAATGAATTAAATAGATACTTAATAATTGAAGAAATAGATGTATAATAATTAAACTGATGCATTATTAACTTATTAGACGTTAAACTAAATTTGAAAATAGCGGTAAAACTAGTTAACGGTTCAAAACTTATGAATTAATATTTTCCAAGTTAAAATAAAATGCAAATCTACACAACACAAAATTTTTGTACAATTATAGCGCATTTCTCATTAAAATGTTATATTACAGTGATTTAATGTTTTTTTTTAAAAGTAAAGTGATGTTTTTAATAAGCCGTGGATAATTCATAAAACTACTTACTCCAATAGCGTTTAAACAGAGAATATGTGTGAATCCTGTCACTGCCGGTGAAGCAAACATTTAGGAATGTACCATATTACAAATTTCACATCCCATAATGATGACAGAACTTTTCCTTTTTTTTATTGTCATGGCAAATTGCAGAGGTTTTTAAAATTATAAATTTAAAAATATACATTGTAATTATTCTGGAACAGATTATGCTTCCAAAGAAGACATTTATGTACTAAAAAAGACAATTTTCGATACGATTTGATGTTTTAGAGATTTAAAAAAATCGGTATTTTATTTTTTAAAAAGTACAATATTTTTAAAGATAATTATGCAAAAAAGTATTTTCTCTCAAAAATACTCACGTAGTTAATATTATTATAGGTTAGTAATATGACAACTAGACAATTTCGTAAAACTTTGCAAAGTTAAACTAAAATGTTACATGCAACTATTTTTATGAACTTCCGAAAAACGAAAAAAACTCATGTTCCTTTTTCAAAATATACCACATAGAACTAAACCAAAAATAGTTTATTTTTAAAATCAGCATAATTTTTTTTTGTTTATTTAGACAATTTATCGTGTGTTAAATTAAAATTAATTCAAATGTCTGTGCCAGGCAAACATTTCCTTACTTTCTGTAAATAGTAATTTTGAATAATTATTCATGATAGCATCATTTAAAAATGCGTATCTCAAAGTTGAAAAACTGTTATTGTTAACTTTTGCATCCCGAAACAATTAATGCTGCATTCATAAAAACAAATACTCTAATTAACTTAACCTTCAATAGAAGTTTTAATATGTAATTACAAAATAAAATAGATTTATTTAATGAATATTTCTATATAACACTAACAGCTACTCACAATAAAACGCATCATTAAAAAAAAGTATTATTCACAATATAAAATTACAATACATGATATCTACAACTGAATTAAATTCGTAACCCAATATTTTACCAAATAAATGAAAAATATATTCCTGTGAAATTCAAACCCTTCATCTCAACTAACCCCCAACATTCACTGCATACCAAAGCAACCTGACACAATCTCTTCTGCATTCCAAATACAACCCCCCTTCCCTTTACAACACTCCCTCCCCCATTCCAAACAAACCCCCTTCTAAATTAGAACAAAGAACATTCCATTCCAAACAGAAATTTGCCACCTTACCTCACAGCGTGTGCCGCATGTCCGGCTCGCAGGTATCTCTGTCATTTGGGCGCCATTGGGGCAAGGGCTTTTTCCAACCTGCAGAGAGCTGTTGGTGGGCCGCAGTTGTGTGTGTTTGGGTCGGATCGATCTTCGCGCGGAAACTGGCGCCACGGTGCGGGATGGTGAGGTTGGCGTTAGAAGCAGAGACTTGGGGCAGAGTAGGCTGTGTGTTGGAAAATCTTAAAAGAGGACCGACATTAGTCACGTGACTTGGTCTTGATTTTCAAGTGTGGGTGACCGTAGAAAATTTGCATTATGGGGTTGTTTCAGATGGTGTCTCTAGCCTATTTTTTATTTTTGTATTTCCTGCGATTTTATTGGTTGTTTCAATTTCACTCTTCAATTCCACTCTATTCACTCTAATTCCACTTCAATTTCACTCTAATTTTAAACTTTATAGGTTTTAATTCGAGGGAATTTCAAGTATGCAATATTACCAAAACGTCAATGTTGCTAGGAAACTAAGATTTTGAATGATATTTCGTCTTTTGCTTAGAAATTAAGTGACATTTTGGGACAACAATTTAGCGTTATTCCTAAACAGAGAAAAGCTTTAGTTCTACCGAAAGAAATTTTTAACACATAATTCGTTTTAGTAAGGCAAGAAAATACTGTCTTGTTCAAAACAAATATAATTCCAGAAGCACCAAAAACGAAAACAATACCACTAGAACAGATTGCAATTCATAACGTGAAACGCGTCATTTTAAATATTCCCATTAATTTCGCTTTTTAATATTCTAAAATGGTTGCAACAAATACTGTTGCACCAAACATACACGTTGCAGGAGTAGAGCAACGAGTAGAGTTCAAACTAAATTTTTTAAAGTGTCATTTTGGAACCTACCCAAACGACAGCGATGAGTTGCCAAGAGTGACAACCTTTCTCGTCAAATTAATGATTGGACAAAATTCATCATGGCCCCCCTCTTCATAGGCTTTTTTACGATTAAATTAAGGGTCAACTCTACTTTTGTCGTTGGTTTGAAGAGGAGATGCCAGCGCCCCTGTTGGTGTAGGGGTGTAGCTGGATACAAGAAATCCGAAGAATTTTGTGGGGTGTGGAGTTTAGGTTATTCTGTTGGTAGTAGATACTTTTTATGTTGTTTATTTTCGCTCTTCTAAGGATTTTTTTTGCTTAAAACTGTGTAAGGGATAACCAAATTGGGTAAAGTGTGAAACTTTTTTCACTGCGTGAGATTAAAATTAAAAATTTCATTGGAAATTAAATTTCCTTTATAAAAAAAATTGCATTTCTGCAAAAATTTGCAGATAATTTCAAATGACTTATTCTTACTTCAAATTTTAAATTTAGTAAAGTTATAAATTTAATTATTTTTTTTTAAAAAAAGTATGTGTTGCTTCCAAACTTTACGTGGCGAGTTTAACTGTGTATCCATCAGGGGGTAAGAACATTATGAGTCCCACAACTTTTTTGTGAGAAATATTTCCTTGTAGGCCATTTTTAAGAAGATAATTTTTTAAAAAACTAACTAAATAAATTTTTTATTCATAAACATTTTTCACATTTTTTTCAAAAGTTTAAGCCCTTGACAAGTTTAAAATACAGGTTTACGCCAACCAATTGAAATTAAAAAGACTAATATAATGTAATTAAAGATATATTACCACGATTGTATAAGCAATCCTGGATTTTCTAAGCATCGTTATTATAGCGTCCGTTACAATCAACACCTTGCTTTGGGAAAAATTGCTATAAATACTTTATATCTATGTGTTAATGTATCTGTAACGTAATGTGAGTGTGTGACTGTTTAAAATAATAGTTATCTCAGGAAACTTGTGATTGAAGGACTGGTAGGATTTATTTATTATATTTTTCATTCGCATGGCTATTCATGGTAGGATTGTTGTCTTAGATGTTTCGTTCCACATGGCTATTTATTTGTTGGGGAGTGTGAGGTAGGTCTCATTTCATTATTTATTGCAAATTAAACTAAAAAAAATAATGCGGTTAAACGAGTTCGAGGAATGATTTAGAATTGACACAAGATAGTGTTTAAGTTAGTTAATATGTTTCTTTTAGTTCTTTTATTTTAAAATTTTCAATTTTTAACGGATTATAATATTAACCGAATAACGATAAAGATAAAAATTACGTTTCTGCCTAAAAATAAAAAAATAGGTCAAATATTTTATCTAAGTTCCTGAGCAATAAGTTTCTGCTGATAAAAATAATTAAGATAGAGTAACAAGTACGAAAGAACACATCATTTTATGCCTTTAATTCTCTTGATACGTGCTGCAAGGGTTGCGCAATCACGCCACCACTCGAGGAATAAATGGAGCATTTAGTTGCAAAACAAACTAAGTCAATTTATTTTATTTTAGTGGAAAACATTTCCTAGTTAACATGATTAATGGCTGAAATTAAATTAAGGAAAAAGCATTTTTGTAACAAAGCTAATGTATAGATAGGCTTTTTATCCAAATTATTATATAAAAAAATTCACTATCTGTATTTTATGAATAATTTTATAAGTCAGGTATCCGATTTAGTAAACTGTTTTCATAGTACAGAGGTATACAAGATATTTTTTTATAACAAAGCGAATGTATAGGCTTTTTATCCAAAATATTATTTTTTAAAAAAATCACCATCTTTATTCTACGAATAATTTTATAAGTCAGGTATCCGATTTAGTAAACTGTTTGCATAGTACGGGGGTAAACTGAAGATATTTTTTGTTTTAGTGAAGATTTGTAGATTTTTGAATTTAAGTAGGATACTTTAAAATCGAAGGCATACTAATACAGTCTTTTATAAAGTCGATGTCAGTCTGTCTGCCCGTCACAAACACGAAGGATCATTCATATTAAAGCAAAAAGTCAGACAACGCTGCATCCAAAATCTCATTTAAAATTGTAATTAGATTTTAAAATTTAAAAAACTAAAATTTAATCTATTTTTAAGTAACGGGTAAATGGCATTATTTTTCAATATTTCATCTGTTGACGCTTCTTCAAACGCACAAGAAATTTTATTTTAAATGAAAATAAAACTTGACGGAATATTTTTGTGATTATTGTTCTTCGATTTTCAAACAAAATTAGCAAACGAAAAAGTCTATTACTTAAATCAGTGAATGATATTATTTTATAAGAGTTAATTGTGAAGTTTAAACTTTTAAATTATCACTAGTTATGGTCAGTATTTGTCAATTTTCTTTCTGAAATGTATAAATAGTGTGTAAAAGCTGTTTAAGTAACAGTTGATGTTACAAAAATTTTCTTGTTTGGTATTTTTTGCAGATAAGCAAACATCAATTTTTTCGTTTATTAGTGGCTCCTAATTTAAAAGTTCTCGTTTTAACTTTTTGCTCTTATATATGGTTTCGTTAGGAGACTGACCCTATCTTTGTTGGGTTACTTAGCAACCGTTAAACTGCAGTTAAAAAAGTTAGAAACAGGTGTATTTCGAATCTCACTCGGGAATTTTTTTTGCCGAATTCGGCAAATGCATTTGATTCCCACATAAATATAATTTTAAAAAAGTCGGAAAAAATATCTAATGAATCGAATTTTTTTAAATGTGACGCCAATGCAGCGAAAACAACTTTACACTTTGTTTGCAGAGCTCATCCCTCAGAAGGCGCCACTTTCAGTCTACTATTACTAAATATAAGTTGGCCCGTTTAGCTTCAGGGGGTATTGACTTACGTCACTCGTGCCCTGAACATGCATCTTCTTCGGTCCCTCGGGGTTTGTGTGAGTGCCAAAGGAAAAGGGTTGGGCTTTTTCGATTGGGCTCGGATTAAGTCGGCCAGAGAAGATTGCATCTTGTGATTTTAGAAATGAAGAGCTTAGCGGAAGAACGTGCTAAGTAACACTTTTGAAAAAATTTAGATTCTTGAGTCAATGAACATATTACTAGCTTCTTTAAAGATAAAAAGTTTTTAATTTTTCATAAACTTAAGTATATTTTTTAAAGATTGGCAAGTACTTTTTTTCAGCGGATTTAAGTGCAAACTAAAAACCTTAAGGCTTATTTTCTCGTTTTCATCTTTTTGTCACTTTAGCGCGTTCTTCCACAAAGAGTCTTCAAATGTGGAAAGAAGGGCAGAACATTTATTATTAATTTTTTTGTTGCTTTTCTTGTAAAAAGGTTTAAGAGTCTCCGTGGAAAAGTTTTAGAGTAAAATGTAGAATCTGATGGCAGCGTTTGTGCCGGAATAGTAAGGAATTCTTTATTTCTCTTTAGAGGCCAAGCTTAAGCAGACGATTTTTCTTTAAGAAAAATTAGATACTTAGCACCTGTTTGTCGGAAATAAAATTAAAAATTTTCATGAAGTTATTACAAATATACTTATGTGAAATATGTTTATTTGTATTTAGAATTTTTGAAGCCCTTCATTAGTTGGGTTTAGAAGATCGGCGAATATTGTTTAAAAAAAAGAAAAAAAAACTTTTCACAGCGTTTCATGCTGGTGTTTGTCCGAAAAAATATGAAAACATTGTACATGTTTTTAAAGAAGGCCAGTGTCGCTTAAGAGTAACACCACGCCACATGTCCGGGGATCGAGTCCCGGATTGGGAAAAGTTGACTTATAATTTCATCCCTTAAGTGGATCAATAAAATGAGGACCCAGCATGCTTGGGAACTAAACACTGGGACATTTCGTGAGGTTTTCCACCATTTTAGTTACATAAAATTATTGGTTTATTAAAAAAAAGATAAAATGTAAATTTATTTTCTGAGTAACAAAGCAATTAAAAGTAAGGTTTATTGAAATAATGTATTTCAAAATATGCCCATGAAGCAATAAATTTCAATTTATTAGTTTAAACCAATCTATATCTTAGTCTTTTATTTATCATGGCATCAGAATTTTAATTAGTGCAAAATAAAGAACTGTAAATTCTTCGACCGATTTCAATATTTTCTTTCAATTCAAAATTCGCTATAATAGATATAGTGTAAGTATTTTCAGAGCAACTTTACAAGCTATAAAGTTTTTTTAACTTCAACTTGTGACAATTATGCCAAAAAACTAAAGAATTCAAATATTTAGCTGATATTCTCGAATAAAAAAAACATGACATCATAAAGAGGAACAACGTAAAAATCTCTACACACAAAATTTCAAGCATATAAAAAAAAATTAGTTAAATGATTTTCTTTTTTTTTTTTAAATATATGAAAGCCTTGTAAATCAAGCCCGATCTAACAGATGTTGAATTTTAGCCCATGTTTTTAAAAAACCTTGTTATGCAAAACAGATTTTTTTTTATCTAGCAAGACCCTACGAAATATAATTTAATAATAATGAACTAATGCTAGTTATACCTAGTTTATACTGTTTAAATATTTGCTTAAATGGATATATTCTGTACAAGCTTTCACGGAAACAATTAGGACTCATCTATTTCAAACAATATACATCACATGCGACATTGTGACATTTTAAATGCAATGAAAACTATTTAATAGTTGACAAAATTTAATTAGTTTGTACATTTATTTCGTTTCATGTCAGAACTTGTCGTTGCGATTAAAACCATATTAATGGAACTACTATGCATGATACATATTTTAGAAATATATAAAGTTATTAAAGTTCGTGGGAAGTAGGAAAATAGTATTTATCTTACGATGTTATCATGTATGTCACGTATAATTTTAAACCAAATTAATTTTCGTCAAGTTCTGATTTAATGTTTCTAAACTCTATTTGATTTTGGTATAAGTATATACTTTTGTTAAATTGTGAAAATATGTTACGTTTCAGGTTTTATTTTATTCAAGAATAAGTTGTCGATATTTTAACGTACAATTAAATATAAATTCTCTTGTTTCTCGTTAAAATCGAAAATATAAAGTTTTGAATTTATTCAAGAATAAGTTGTCGATATTTTAACGTACATTTAAATGTCAATTCTCTTGCTTCTCGTTAAAATCGATAACATAAAGCAATAAAGCGAAAATAAAGTTTTGTCTAAAATTTTTTTTATAAAACTTCATCTCGTAAATGTTTTTTGTTTCATATTTCTCATAATGATTTCTAGTTTAAAAATAAATTATAAATGTATATATTTTGTATGCTTAAAATTTTTGTCTATCAACTTTTTTTTAGTAGTTAAAACCAAACTGACAAAATTTTTTAATTTTAGACTTTCAATTGCCAAAGTGATTTTAAATGTTTATTGTAAGGTATAATATCTATTAAAGGCCCTCGCCAGATAAGACGGTGAAAAATGCCCCCATTCCAATCGGGCTAATTTTTTTTCTGAAAATACCTCATAGTATGGACAACTTCTCAGCCAAGTTTCAGCTCAAAAATGTGACGCATTTTTGAGTAAAAAATTAAAGTTTTTTTTTCTTTTTAAATTGATTATTCCCTGAATATATTTGATAAATCCAAAAAACTACTCATGAGTTTTTAGATATCATTGAGTAGTATTCTCAGAAAAATCCGCTCATAAATCTGATCGAGCGATCATTCTTAAAAATGCATTTTTATTTTTCAAAAAAAAATTTCATGCCAAAATCGTTTGGTCACAACTTAGGATTTTGTCTCTACATATTCCTCTATTATCAATCTATAATATATATTTTTTTCAGATTTTTAAAATTATTGGACGATAGTTTAAAAAAAATAAAATATTCTTAAAACCTGACTTTTCGCACTACTTACTCGGCAGATGGCACTCCTAACAAGGGCGGGGAAATTCAATCTGGGAGAATTTCTTTCGGACTAAAGAATTTAGCATAGATTTAGAAAGTAGCAGATCTGCCTCTAGGGGGAAAGGTGAAGCCATTTGTTAACCATTATCCCATAAGGCAGTTCGCAAGCTCTTGCACATGGCATGCCATACGCCACCAGATGGCACCATGAGATAATTCGACTAATAAAAGATATATATTCAATATTAACTAATTAAAACTTTTTACAAGTTTCGCTAGCATAATTTTATAGCTGCATGCGTATTGATAATTTCTGTAAGGCATGAGGTATATATTCACTAAAGAAGCAAGTTAAAAATGCAGTTTTTATTGTATGTAACTCTTCGGAAAAACCATTTTTGTGAATCAGTATCCCGTGATGCATTGCGAAAACGACGAAATGTGGATTCATCACGCATCATTGCGTTGTACGGGATTGCGCAATCGGTGGGCATGCTATTTCTAAATCTATGGATTTTAGAGCAAAAAAATCAGGCTTTAAGAATTATTTTTTTAAAAACTATCGTCCAATAATTTTTAAAATCTGAAAAAAATATATATTATAGATTGATAATAGAGGAATATGTAGAGACAAAATCCTAAGTTGTGACCAAACGATTTTGGCATGAAATTTTTTTTTGAAAAATAAAAATGCATTTTTAAGAATGATCGCTCGATCAGATTTATGAGCGGATTTTTCTGAGAATACTACTCAATGATATCTAAAAACTCATGAGTAGTTTTTTGGATTTATCAAATATATTCAGGGAATAATCAATTTAAAAAGAAAAAAAACTTTAATTTTTTACTCAAAAATGCGTCATATTTTTGAGCTGAAACTTGGCTGAGAAGTTGTCCATACTATGAGGTATTTTCAGAAAAAAAATTAGCCCGATTGGAATGGGGGCATTTTTCACCGTCTTATCTGGCGAGGGCCTTTACATGACATAATATTAATAATTTTAATTATAAATTTTGAGGATTCAGTTTATATATTTTTAATTATTAAGAAAACCATAACGTGTGATTAAGATCTCGCAAACATATCGGGTATAACAATAGAAGAAAATATTTATTTAATTTTTATTATAAAAATATTTCAAAAATATTATGTACCATAGCTTTAAATGTATTAAAATGTATTCGATCTTTTAAATGTTCTTGGGTAAAAACTATATTTAGAAGCTCAAATGACCCTGAAAAAAAAAGGAGAAAAAAAGGAAATTCGTTTTTCTGCTTACTTAGCTTTTCTGTAAAAGTCGTTTTACTACTACCGTATCCTTCTAGTAGGAAAGCCATTATTAGTGTTATATGGGTGTTGGACTTTTTTCGTTACATATTGGAGTTGCTTCATTTAATACTTAACTTAATTTTTTCTTTTTTTTCATTACACAATGTCTCTTTTTTTACACACAATGTTTCTTTTATCATACTTAATTAAAAGCTTATAAATACTGAATTAAATTAAGAGTTTTATTTAATTTATTTTACTAAAGGAATGTACATAATGTTATTGAGAAGAATAACTACATATCATTCAGGTTAAGTAAACATAAGTAAAACATAAATAAGGATTTTTAATCTATTGTACAATGGGGTTGCTTCACCTTGTGAATAGGAACAGCTCCAACGGTTTGTTTTCATTTCTTGTATGACATTTTACTTTTGTTTAGGTATTTGGAAATAGGTTATCTATGAATATTTTACTTTTTACATTTTTTTAAATGCAAACTTCTTGCTTTGCTCTTGGCTGTTCAAAAAATTTGGTAAGGAAAGTTTGCACATAAAAAATTGTCTTTCGTCTAGGAGAGAGCGGGGCTAAACCGTACCGTAACGATACCATCAAGTGCTATAGTCTAGAGCCAGATCGCACAAGTTTACAGAATAGATATCGTTTTGGTTATGAGTTTCAATGTCTCAGCAAAAAAATATTGTTACTCTTTTTCTTATAATTTTCGTCCAGTACTGATATAAAGGTTAGTGCAAAAATTTTTCTTGTATGCTAGTAAATATTAGATCATAATAAACTACTTCTCTTAAGCCCTCTTTCGGTTCCTAGCGATGATTGGTTAAGTGATATAATTTAAGGTTATTTTAATATATTGAAGCGATATACAGATTGGGGCTAAACCGTACAGAAGTGTACGGTTTAACCCCAAATGGTTTTTTATGGCAACATACCTGCATCGATTGTAATTGACGCGGGAAGTAAGCCTACCAAAGCCGGCCAACTGGCGCAATGGTTAACGTGTTGGCCCTTGGAGCTGGTGGGCTCGGGTTCGAGTCCCGGTCATGGCATAGATGTTTGTGTCCGTCAATAAATGTTGTTATTTGTCTAAGTGTTTGTGTCGTCTCTTTCTTTGTGTGTCTCTTGTGACTGTATCATTTCTGGGGTTGAATACAATAGACCTAAGGTCGCGGTGTTCGGCGAATTTGCCCCCCATCAAGAAGTCATGAGTCTACCAAAAATGTTAAATTTTATTTTTCTTCTTAACAATTTTTTCAAAAAAAAAAAAAAAAAACCAAATAAAGCACAACTGGAAGAGTCAGCTAAAGTAAAATAGCTGAAGGAAAAAATTCAACAACTGCAGGGAAAGATATAAGCTGAAAATGGACGGCAGAAAAATTCGAAACAAGTGAACTTCGGACTCAAAAGTAAAACCAGAGCGAATCCTAAACACAAGAAAACAATTTTTAAAACAACAGTAACTAAATTTCTGAAATTGTTTACGGTTCTAAGATTTTCTAAAATATTCTAAAATTTTACAATTGTAATATAAGTTTTTAGTTACGACCATTATTAGTAATAAAAAATTTTTTTTACAGTTATCTATTGCATTAAAATCATTACTTACCTAAACATATGATTTTTAAACTGTATTGTTTATCCCCGACCCCCGGGGCTAAACCGTACAAGGTAATAAAAAAATTTAATTACTACTTTTTATATATAAAAAGTGGAATAGTTCCAAACTGTTTATGTAGGATCAGTAGACGAATAATCAAATTATATATTAAATGTGTTCATTATAACCTTTACTTTGTAATTTGCTATGTATCGACTATGTTATGTACGGTTTAGCCCCGCTCTCTCTTATATCGGTCACTTTGAGAGTGATACTGATGAAACCAATGAAATCGCTGTACGAAGAAAAATGAAAACAAGAGCGTTTCATCATTAGAAACATTCCCATTGAAGAGCATAGTTAAAGAATGTGCTAAGTGACACATTTTAAAAATTTGAGATTTTTTTTTTGCCAGTAAACAAGTTATTCTATCCTTTAAAGATAAAAAGTTTCTACTTTTTCATTAATTTAAAGTTAAGTATATTTTTTAAAGATTGCAAGTACCGTTTTGAACAGATCTGAATGTTAACTAAAAACTTTGAAGTTAATTTTCTAGTTTTAACCATTATGTCACAAAACACGTTCTTCCACTGCCGCCTCGGTGGCTGAATGGTTAGTGTACTAGCCTTTGGAGCTGCTGAGGTCGGGTTCGAATCCCGGTCAGGCATGGATGTTTGTGACAGTCAATAAATGTTGTTATTTGTCTATGTGTTATTAATTTCTTTGTGACTGTAAAATTTCTTTCTGTGTCTGTCCCACTTGACGAAAGCTTATAAGCGGTTCAATGAACAAGCACAAAAGCTGGAATATATATGTATCATACCATACCATACCATACGTTCTTCCACTAAAGTGTTCAATTTTAACTGGGTTGAATGACTTTTCTTAATATTTTTAATTTAACGTCATGAGATAAGTTAAGTGTAAACTAAGTATAAAATGTATCAAGGCATAATTATCTAAATGGAATTTAAAATTCTACAAACCATATAATTTTATTTAAATTCAGTAAAATAGATTTCCAATGCAACTATAAAACATTGTATTCAATGATAGTTTATACTATGAAATTTATAATTTTCTTTACATCCTACGTCACATTTAAATTTTGCTTTAAACTTAGAAACTTTATTACACAACGTCTAATTTAAACAATCTTTCTTCTAATCATCTTAATTTATTTAGAGAAACTTTTCTTCGCTATCGGCACACTCTTAATTAAATAGTGAATTTCAACGCTCAAGCATAAGAAAATCATTTAAGTTTATAACCTGACTGTTCGGGAAGATTATTTCCAATTTTTCAATTTATGGGCAATTATTATTTTGCTGAACTCTAGTTAGTAGAATTTCTTGTTAAAGTTTTTTTTGGTACTGGTTAAAGTAAGTAGTTAACTTTTTTTAATCTATTTTTTGAAAGGAATTTAAATAACGAAATACACAATGTTTTCACAATTCTGACAATTATATAATATTTTGATGATCATTTTTATAAATATAGCGCTTAAATATTTTAATCTACCAGATTAGAGTATTATTAGATTACCAAACTCGTTAGGCCTCATATACTTTCCCTCAGTTTAATGAAACGGTTTCACAATCCAAAATTTACCAAGATACCTATTTTCAAAACTTTTATAATATAAAATATAAAAAAATCTACTTAGGAATAATAATAATAAGGAAAATCTCTAACAAAAAGTCTCTTACGGAAATTTAATGGAATTGAAAAGTGTTTTTTTGTCATGTATTTATTGGATTGTACCAAATATTTTATGGAGAAAAAAATAATTGAAATTTTATAAAATATAGCAAATCCTGTCATATTGCGACAACTGCACAAAATAAATATCTTCTAATTTCTTTTTTAATGCTTTGAGTTTGATCATTGAACACTGGATTGTTATGATTTTTAAGATAATGGGGTTGTTTCACATCATGGATGACAACAGCTCTAACTGTTTGTTTTCATTTGTTGTCTGGAATTACTTTTGTTTTAGTATTGGAAAATGAGTTTTCTATATAAGAATATTTTACTTATTAAATTTTTTAAATGACACTTCTTGCTGTACTGTTGAATGTTATAAAACATTTGCTTGTTAAGAAAGAAAACTTTCTTCTCACGCATATCGGTCATTTATAGTGAAAACGAATCAACCAATGAAATCAAAGAACATAGAAAATCTAAAACAAGAGCATTGTGTCATTGGAATTTTTGAGAGGAAACATATGGTATTAAACTTTCTGTTGATGCTCAGAATCTGTTAAATGCTTATTTCTGAGTTTAATCCAAAAGGTTAACAGGTAGGTTGGTTAAATTCAAGTTGCATTCAAGCTGCAGATGGAAGGTCTGCTCAGATATATGATAGTGTATGTCATTTTTTATTGTCATTTTAGCCAATAAGATATTTTAAAATATCATTGAGCCAAATCAAACAAGAAGAAATCAGTAAGTAAAAAAAACATATAAAATAAAGAGGAATGCATTGCAGTAAATATTAAAACATATTTATTTCTAAGTAAGTTCTGCACAATTATAATACAATGGGTTGATGCAGATATTACCAATTTCAATTCAGAGGGAATCTAAGAGCCGAAGTATAAGTCCAAATGTAACAGAAATAATGCATAAATAAACTTTTTTCTAATTCATATCTTAAGATGGAACTAAGTTCTCAGCAGCTTGGACACATTTAGCCATTGTTGCTGATGCTCTGCTGATGGTGTTAGTCATATAGAAATCCTTCAGGAATTTTAAATTGGTATCTAAAGCAGCGGCATCCAGGCTCAATTGGCGGTCCTAGAAGAAAAGATAAGTTAAAATCAAGGGTGTTTGCAGTTTAAAATAAAAATTAAATAAATAAAAAAATAGTAAAATAATAATAAGAACATTTCAAGAAGAAAAAATGCAACTTCCTGAAATTGCTTTTTAACCAGAAAACTAATTTTTAACAGTTTGTACAGGAATAGTTTTTTACATGAGTGCATTAAAATTGCACTAACAGTTCCAAACTCATACAAAATAACTATTGATGTTGTATGTATATTATGTAAGGATTTTAAATGATTCAGTACCCAGTTTTATTATAAACAGCTGTTAAAAACAGTGCAATCTAAAAAAACTTATATGTGAGTTTGAGAGCATTTCTTAGATATTTAATGTCTGGTGAATAAAAAGCAAAAACATGTTTTAATTCTATATAAAAAAACAGAAATCAGCTAAAACACTCATTCTTGCAAATTTTTGGAACACAAATGTGTCTGTAAAATAATAACATTTAAAGATTGATTCCTGAAAAAAAAAATTAGCCCTTGGACTTAGCAGAAAGAACGGCTCATTAGAGAAACTCATCACCAGACATTTTAATCATAGATGTACTTTGAAAGATTTTAGGCAGATAAGTATGGAATGCCTGGTAACTTCAGTTAAGTTTTCACTTAATAAATAACTTTTCACAGGAATAGTTTTTTTTTTTTACATGAATGAATTGAAATTGCACTAACAGTTAAAAACTCATACAAAATAATTATTCATGTTGTATATTATGTAAGGATTTTAAAGGATTCAGTACCCAGTTTTATTATAAACAGCTGTTACAAACAGTCCAAACTGAAAAAATTATATGTTGAGTTTGAAAGCATTTCTTAGATATTTAATGTCTGGTGAATAAAAAGCAAAAAATTATTTATAACAAAAGCTTTATTAATTGTTTGTATAGAAATTTAAGTTTTATTATTTTAAAACTAATTTAACATAATACTATCTGGAGAAGAATAACTTTAACTCTAGGAATCCTACAGTTAGAATCCTCTTCAAGAAATTCACAAAACTCTTTCAATAATCGGGATACCTAAAACCCTTTGCATTCAGTCTATATTTTTCAGATGAAAATAAATTTGTTTTAATTCTACATAAAAAACAAAAATCAGCTAAAACACTCATTCTTGCAAATTTCTGGAACACAAACATGTCCGTAAAATAATAAAATTTAAAGATTGTTTCTTGAAAATAAAAATTAGCCCTTGGACTTAACAGAAAGAAGAACGTTTTAACAGAGAAACTCATCACTTAATATTCATAACTGTACTTAGAAAGATTTTAGCCAGATAAGAATGGAATGCCTCTGGTAACTTTGTAACTTTAGATTAGTTCGCCCTGAATATATCATTTCTTTTGTTTCAACCTCTTAAATGCTACTGTAAATAGGTTCTGTAGTTAAGCATTAAATATTATTATAAAATCTAGATAATATTTAATAAAATAATCATAGGTTCAAGTAAGAACTTTCATCACAAGTAACGAAAGTTCTTTTTATATGAAAATAGAAAAAAAAAAAATACATAGTTCCAACAAACATAAATACATACCATCAACTAATGTGCCCATAGTGGTTTTTAAAAAGGAAAAAAGAATATACTATTATTATTTATTAAATTTATCTTATACATATTTGAAAATAATGCTAAAAAGAATATAATATGGTACTTTAAATACACTTGGTTCAACATCAACAATACCAAAATTTCAATTTAGATGAGTTGTGTAATTTACAAAATACATCATTCTGCAAACTTACCGTGATATGTTAAAAAACATCACATTGTTAATAATTCTTTTTTGTTAATAGATCATCAGAACCGCATTAAAATAATCCATACTCCATATGAAATAAAAATACTTACAGCAATAACGTCAGAGCTCTGTGCAGTGTAATTAGATTCTTCCACCTGGTT
This sequence comes from Hylyphantes graminicola, assembly GCA_023701765.1. NCBI lineage: Eukaryota > Metazoa > Arthropoda > Arachnida > Araneae > Linyphiidae > Hylyphantes > Hylyphantes graminicola. Next base: position 43,045,833 of record CM043117.1, on the reverse strand, counting down.
ATAACGAGTTAAGTGTGGTGCAATTTGGCTCATGCGATGTCGAATTTCAGATAAATTGTCATAGGGCAATTTATGTCCAGCAACCTATAGAATAAAAATATATATTGACCAAATGCATTACAATATGTCCATAAACATTTAAACTCTTTTGAAGTGAATAAAAATGTGAAAAACATTGCTTTCAATTTATAAGATACATTTAAACGAACAAGGCTGTTGAAAGGTAAATTGAATAATAATATATTTGAGAAGATTTAAGGCACAAATGTAAAATGATTTATCAATCACTGGTTCTAACATATCGCACTGCACGCAGAAAAGTGACCTACAAATATGACTTTTCGGGTTACAAATGCTATAATATTGAAAATTTAAATATTTAGCAATAAAAGCAAAAGTCAAATCAATTGGTAGAATAGTTGGAACACAGTAAGCAAATCATATTTTTTTTATCATGCAATGTAATGGGAAAAATTAAATTCAGATGATTTTTCTGAAAAACTAGTATTTTTGCGATAGGCCACTTTTCCATGCACAGTGTGATATCTACTTCAAAATCAGATAACAGACAATACATGGTATAGAATGCGCAGTTTAGAGGTTATTTGTAACTGCATTTGAAAACCTAACTTTGGATGCATGAAAAGTTAATGTAATAATATATCTAACTACTGGAACCCATCCAAACCATTCTCTAAGAATGAGATGTTTAAACTTAAAAATCATGGGAAATGCAAGTGTCCATGGGACATGTAGTGTTAGTTTGCATCCAGAGCGCCAACCAGGGAAAGAAAATTTTTTTGTATTGAACTTTTGGAACATTTTGAAAAGAAGTAAGAGGAGTGTTGAATGGCAAGGGAAAAACAGTATGGGACTTATGTGAATTGACAGAAAATGATAAGTGATTTTTGGAAAGAACTTCAGGTGCTGGCTGCCATTACCTTGAAGTAACCAGCTCCTATATAATTATCGGTTGTCAACAAAGAAACATGGTTTTAACGTGTTTTAAATATTGTCACCTCTAAGTAACCTTTTTTGTTAACATAACTATGTTTATTGCTAATGAATAAAGTGTTGGTTTTTAAAGTGTTTTAAAAATAGCTTTCAGAAATATACTTTAATTTAATAAATGTTAAGTATACCCTTTGTTTGGTGATAATACTCTTGCTAAGAAACTGGGTTACAAGGTAACACACTATACAAACATTTAAATTGCAAAAAAACTATTGGGAAATCCTATTGGTCATCCTCGCAATGCAGTTTAATTTCCAGTGCCATATGGGAGAAGAGGCATTGCTTTTGGGACTTTATTTTGGCAACGCTCATTTTCTCATTGGAATTGTAAATCGAGCAGAAGTACTAGGCAAGTTACGTTTTAATTGATGATGTTAAATATAAGTTGCTTAGAGAGTTGTCGAAGAGATGTGTTGTTTGAAATATTGTGAAGCTTCCAAAGATGGAATCCCCAACAAAAACAAAATTGAATTTTACCTCTGACAGAGCCCTAATAATTTTCCAGTCTTCCTTGGCCATTCCTGGTGGAGTGACAGCCTGCAGGGTTTGTTGAGCCCGGCCTTCTGTATTGACGTATGTCCCTTGTTTCTCTGTGTACGCTGCTCCAGGTAGGATGACATCAGCCATTTCAGCCCCTTTGTCACCATGATGTCCTGATGAAAATGTGTTTATGTTAAAACTAAGAAAAAGATCAAGTCAACCTTAAACACTTACAAATGTAAGAAAGATGACAGTTGAAAAGTTATCAATTTTTTTTTTCAAAATTACAGTTGAAATTCTCTAGAAGTATTTCTGTTATTGTATCCTTCCTGGTCATAGCCTGGAAGACAAGAGAGGTGCAGTAGCTTCTGTTAGGTTAGTTTTGAATATCCTCGCACTAGAGCTACACGAGGGCTATTGGCGACGGGCGTCGTATTTTAGAACCACAGTCAGGTGACGAGCCAACACCTGAATAGGCACTAAACGCAACCGTTAAGGGCGCAATCGTACGCAGCGTTAGGACTTTGAAGGATATTTAACATGCACTCCCTTACACGAGGTATTATTCGTTGGACATTTTTGGCTGCACTGGCCGTTCATAGGTTGGCAGCTATTTTCGCGATGCCCGGACCCGAACCTGGGACCGTTCCCCATGCTAAGCGAGTGCTTAACCGACTGGGCTCCCCAGCCCCCAGTAGCTTCTGTTGACAAAAGGCTTTGAGAATCTAAAATTGTTGTCTGAGTTTTACTCCAAGTGGAAGAATCATCCTTAAGCCCCGCCACTGGAGGGAAGGGGCATTTTTCTTTGAACAACCTAGGTAGCACACATCAGTATTGGCCAATCTCAACTCATACCCATCGCCCAATGCATAATGGCCTACGTTTTACGGACACTGAGCAATATCAGGGAGCAATATCGGTTTGAATATTATTTGAAAAAAATTTACAATTCAAAATTCTTGATTGAAAAATATTGCGAAACATAATATTTGCCTTTTACATGCAAAATACTATATGATTGCAGTAAAATTAAGTATTGCACTTTTCGTAATTTCCTGTATGAAATCTTAAAGAACAGGAAAATCTGGTTAAAATCGGTAGAAAAATGATCGATTTCATCCAAATTTTTCCAAGTTTGGCCGATACTTAATGCGACATTGTCCCAAATTGTTGTGCTACCTGGGAATCTGCAACCTAGTTTCTGCACAATGACCGCCCAAGGACTTTCATTCTACAGATTGAACAAATATGTTCTCTGCATGTACTCGTGACAGCACAAATATGTATGTCTTATCCAGGATTCAAACCGGGTCCCAACTTCACAAACGAGGGCCGAAACTACCATGCTAGCTGGGCGACAACTTAACTGCAAGTGAATCTGCATCTTTAGTTAAAATTTTGGAGTTCCCTGACTTCCAGGTTCTGTTACCACCCTATAAGAAATCTTAATACAGAAAAATAAAACTTTTAATAATTATACTTTAATAAATTATTATGCACAACTTTTCATATACGGATACATCCAATAATATATCTCAGCATTAAGTATCATTTTGAAGTTTGAATACATTTGCTTGCACTAACTTTAGCTGTCTGTGTGTGATTTGGGAAAACAATTTAAAAGCATAAAACTGAACAATCTTGGAAAAAAATTTATAATAAAAATATAGATAAAGATTAAACAATATTCTTACAAAATCATTATTTTCACAAAAAAAATTGTACGTAGTTTGAAGCTACTTTTAACGTATAAAAAAAAATGGACTTTTTATGTGCCAAATGTGTATTTTTTACCTTGGTATACAACAAAACAATCCTTGGGTAATTTGTCTCTAGAAATAACTCCTTCATCAGCTCCAAAGAGGAACAAAAACTTGGGTTGCAATTTTTCAATTTCTTCTGGTGATGATTTGTATCCAATATCAAGAGCTGCAACTTGACTTGCAACCTAAAAAGCACGTTTAAAGCTTTCAAGATTAGAATGTCTATCATTATTATAATATTTTTTTTTGACAATAGTAAATAAGTTGTACAATCAAGTTTTAGCATGAATATGAAACGAGTTTATAGCAATACTTACAGCTTCAGTATTGTAACTACTGTCTATTTAGTACTATTATTTTTGCATATTTCATTTAAAATGTTGTTATTAACAAATTAGTACATTTATTTTGTTTGTATCAGACAATAATTTTCAAACCAAATATCCTTCTGAGTGTTAGCCTATAAATTACAGAAAAAGCCAGGTCTAAGTTTTTTCAGTTCAATAAATGTTAACATTTCATAAAAAATGAATTTTCATTAATATTCCATATTTTTAGCTGGAAAGGAATTAGGGATCATCTCTTCAAAAATAAACCCAATTTAGAATGTTTAAACTAATGTGTTTTGCAAAAAACATTTAAATTTTTGGCAAAGAAAACAACCATAAATTTTTGCCCATTTCCAGGCTACTCAGAAAGATATAGTAAACATATGTATATGAGGTAAAATCTGCAAACTCTCGAAATGCATACAGGATCTTTTCCCGAGTTAAGCATATTTTTGACCCTCTATCGTAATAGCAAACTTACTATAGAAATTTCTTTTTCGGAAAAGTTTTGTTTTGTTAACCAGCTTCATAGATGTAGATTAAAAAACTGAAAATTTTCTTTAAAATAAAATATACTCATGAATGTTAAAAGTTACAAAAAATTACCCTGTGTAAAATGTTTAGTGGTTTCCAATCTTCAGACTTTTGACACTGCAAAGCAATTTTCTGTACTAAAGTATGCACTGCAGTTCCATCAGGTCTCTGCAAAGCTTCACTTCCCAAAACAATCATTGGACGCCGAGCAGAAGCCAATTTCTGCAATTTCAAATGTTGCAAGTGGTTTTAAATTATCATTTTAAAGATGTTGTGAATATATAGCATTTTTGAATATAAAAGCAGAATTTAATTACTACAATTGTTGGATTAAGTAAATATATATTAACAAGAATATAAAAAAAATCTTTTATTTTATATATTTTGTATAGCCACATCAAAATATTGACTATAATATGAAACTATAGCATAAAATTTAAAGTAACTAAATTTATAATGAAGTTAAAACTTTAAATATAACTAATAACTTTAATAAAAATTTAAATAAAAATTTAACTTAATCCCTAAAGCTCTAGATTAGCGGTCGCCAGTCGCCAACTGACGACTATTACATCGAAAGTGGCTACCTAAAAATCAAACCCCAGTCGCCAAAATTGGCGATCATATTTTTTTCCGTTTTGTTCAACAAATAGTTAACACTGAAGCTGCATTTCTAAAATAATAATAAAACGCTCCAATTCGTTTCTGTCGGGAAGAAAGACTAATTTTTACATTGTACTTTCTCTACGCACCCTGTAGTTAAACTGCAGGTACATAAAATAATGTTCTCCTTTCAATTATGGCCAATCTTATAATTCTTATTTGGTATGATCCTTTTTTTACTGTCAATCTTTTCATATAAAAGCTGTCCATGATAAAATTTTGTTTTGTGTTAAATAGCACTTTATTTATGTCATATATACTTAAGTTTAAAACTGGCTACAAAAATCCAAATGTGGCTACCATTTTTTTTCACTCTGGTAGCCACTGGCTACTATTAAAAATTCCCAGTCTAGAGCATTATTAATCCCTCACCTTAGAAAATTCATGCCTTCCTGAAGCTATGTCAGCCAGCAAATTGGCTGAGTCTCCTAAGTGCTAAAAGAAAGAAATGAAACAATTAAAAAAATTATCAAACGATAACATAAACATAACATGTTTCTGACAAAAAATAGTAAAACACTTTTGATAAAGAAATAATAAAACTTCTAACCTCATAATCATAAGTGAGATCCAGTTTTGGTCCGATCAGGGCAACATCTAACTCATTATGGATCCAGGCCTTCCTGATTCTTGCATTGAAAAGAGTAGCCTCGTACCTGGGATTCGTGCCGATTAAAAGAATCAGGTCAGCGTCTTCAACTCCAGAAATCCCACTGTTCAATAAGTAACTGCTTCGCAAGTCAGACCTATGGGAATAAATGAAATATTTTAGTTTAATAATGCCTGAAAATAAGTTGTTATAGTTTTTTTTAACTTAATTAAATTAACTGAACTGCACAACTGAACATAAAAAAAACTTCACAAGAAAAAAATATGGAACTACAAAAATTTAAGCTGGTCCCAACTAAACTTCTGTACTTAATTTGAAATTCTTAATGAAATTAGATATAATAGTTGTTAAATTATGTTTTGATATTTAGACTAATACATTAAAGAATTAATAGAATTTATTAAATATATTAAAAAAGTTTTGAAAGATAAATTTACATTAAGATAATTGCATTAACTATAGATTTTATATAAAAATAAGTCAACCTACCCTGAACCTTCTATGGGAAACTTTTCTTCAGTAAACAGATTTTCACAACCCATCTTATTTAAAAAGTCCTTCAAAGCTACCATGGCCTAAACAAAAATGCATCCATGAAGTATAAAAAGAAGACCATTAGAAAGATACAGCATCAAGAAATATATAAAAATAAAAAGCTGTGTGAATACCATAAACACTTTCATTTCCTAATAGAGACATTAACATTTTCTTAATTAGATATTTGTGTTACTTAATTTGTCCTAGATAAGTTGTCAAGGACCATGGACTTACATTTCTTATAGTTTGTTAATTTAGATTTACTTAAGCAGAAATTAATTTTTGCGTGACAAATTTTCTTGCCAATCACTGTTAATGAGTTAAGGCACATTTTTATTGGATTTTAACATCTCAGTCCGTTTATAATAGGACATTAACAAAAGGCCAATGACTTATCAACTGGAATAGTACAAACTTTTGGCTAAGGAAATAGTCTTAGTAATTTAGATAGTTAAGTCAAAGAATACCTAGGCATCTATAGCTAGTAAAAAGTTACAAATTTTCATTAAGGCATATGGAGTGCAACATTTATATTTCTTTTTGTTTACTAAATACATGGATAAGTGTTAGAATATTTTAGTAAATTTCATTTCCTATGTAGATACCATAACTTTACAAATAACCATAGTAATTAGAATGCTTCTACATCTTAAATTATTAGACCATACAAGATACTAAATGGTTTTTATAGAAATGTTCTTTACACCACTGAAATCGCAGCTGTGGAAAACCATTTATTGTGAAGTTAAGATTTTGTTCCAGAGAGAAAGTACATTTGCATTGCTAAATGGTATCAATTTTATTTTAAGAAATCCAAATTGATTTTATGCAATTTTTTAAATTCCTACTCAATTGGTTTTCCCAAATTGTCTTCAATAAATGACATAATAATCATCACATATGTTTTATATAAATTCTACAATTTAGTAAATTGCACTACTTACTTCAGCATCCACCAAACCTCCAGCTAAAGCCGCTATTTCATTGGGTGCAACAGTACTTAACTACAATAAAGACATAAAGATACTTTAATATAATGTTAGCATCATATAATGATGCTTTTAATAATAAGTTTTGAAGATTTTGTTAACAACTTATGCAATATATAATTGCTTATACAAGATAAAACAATTAAAAAAATTGTAAATGAAATAAAAATGTTTTTTTATAATGTAACAAAAAAACAAAAGGAATGTTGTTAATTGTTTAACTTGCCACTTTGCATTTCTGCTGAATAATGAAAATCACACACAAAAAATTACTTAATTAAATCTTATGAATTGAAATATTATTTAAATATGTTGTTGTTTCTTAATCCACTTGATCTAGATCGAGTCCAAGATATTGTTTGTTCACAAAAAGCCTCAAACCAGTGCAATGTTTTTATAATGGTCACTCTTCTCCAAATCCAAACAGGTGACTAGATGGTCCGAAGAAGCTTGGTTCATACTACACTTGTGACACACAAAGTTAGTTTGACTGTAACAACGTTTTGAATATACCTTTTTGGTGACTGCTAAAAGTGCTTCCTCCCAGTCGCATGGAGCTAGAGAACCAGAACCAGATTTTTTCATGGGCGTCACAAGTCGTTGAGTTTTAAGCCCGTCATAAGCAAACCTGGTCTTGTCAGAAATCCACTCTTCGTTCACTTCCTGAAACCCAAGTTACAAATTCAGGTAAATGTGTAAAGGTAATGCTAGCTTTTTAAATTCAAATTCATACTTATACATATATTTTAAAATGTCATTAAAGTATAAAAATTCTTAGTACTGAAGAGTTTAACCTAATTAAAACAGAAATATAATGTTTAAAATGTATCAATAAATGATTAAAAATTTTACGTTGTGAAAACCCAGAAAAGACACTTTGATCAGAGGTTTAGTCTGAATATGCAACATACTGCTTTAAAAGTTATATAGTAAAAATTATAACTGAAGTTCTAATATAGCTTAAATATTTATGATATGTATAAAAGAAGAATTCGAATGGATGTGCTTTTAGATTAAGAACTATCAGCTAGTGTGAACCAAGTCCTTATTCAATAACCCTCATTTTTAATCATTTAAAACACTCAAATTTTAAAATAGGTGAAACAGCTTTGATAAGAAGTATTCTTTCTGAACAAAAAGGCTATCAGACATAAGCATTGATTGATAGAAGTTTATAATACAGACTACCTCCTAATTATCACAGATAAAAATTGCTATTACTATTAACATGTAAAATGTTTTTAATATTAACTTAAACAATTTTTAGTAGGAAAAAGATCAATGTATAATGCTATAACAACTGAAGGTGTGAAATATAAATGTATTTAATTTTTTAAGTTGGAAAAATCACCCGGAATTTAAAAAAAAAGTGTCTCTGTTTCATGTAATTTTTTGCCTCAACGCCTCCATCTGATTCAGACTTGTTAGGAGGATCTACTTCTTCAAGAATTTAAAATGTAACTTTTACCTCATTTAATCGAGGAAGAATGCGCAAAACTTCTCCAGTTCGGGTGCTGACAACGATGTTGGAGCCAATAGCATCAAGCACATCAATAGTTTCAGTTTTCCTAAAAACATTTTATCAATTCATTAAAAAAGAAAAAGTCTAAAGGAGTACTTATTTTTTCGAACATATTTCCTGATCTCATTGTAAAAACATAAAATAAATGCATTTAAAAGAAAAACTAAAGAATGTTTATTTCATACAAGGGAAAGTCATGTAAGATTGTGTTTACAACAATATTATTATAAAAACTTAATGATTTACTTTGAGCAAATTTTTTAGCGTAAGTCAAAAGTTCAATGAGCCAAGAAAAAGTTGGCATTTTATCTTTAGGTAAAATGTCATGTTAAAGTTCACAATAATGTTTGAGAGTACAATAATTTCATTTAAAGGAAATAAAATAGTATAAAAATAGTAAATATAAGAATAAAAATTATGCATAAGAAAACTTGTTTTATAATTTAGTTCGATGTCATCATTATCTGATCAACAGACATTTTGCTTTCATCTTTTCCAATGTGCTGGTGTTGTGTGACATTTTTGATTTAAAAAAAATTCCACCCTGAGAAACTCATTCCAGAAAAAGAATGGAGTTCTAATATAAATATTTTATCCTGTTATGGCTGGACACGTTTTAAAGAGCTTACTTTTTTTAATATAAGCGATAAGAAATTTTTTTAGAAGATATAAGAAGATATATTTTTTAGAAGATTTAGAAGATAATTTTGTTGAAGATATTTTTTAATATAACCCTAAACACGAACTCACCTGGTTTCCCAAGGCCTAGCAGTGAACGAATACGGCTTTGAAGTTAGAGCCCCTACAGGGCACAGATCAATTATGTTCCCAGACAGCTCTGAAGCCAGCACTTTTTCCACGTAAGTGCCGATTTGCATGTCACTGCCCCTTCCTGTTGTTCCCAAGTCCTCCACTCCAGCAACTTCATTACCGAAGCGAACACAACGTGTGCAGTGAATGCATCGAGTCATGATTGTCTTCACCAGTGGTCCAATGTTTTTATCTTCCACTGCCCTGTAATGTGATAGGTTTATTTATGTGGCTTGAAAGAAAAAAACAATAATTTGTTAGGGTAAGGCGGGGTAAGTGGTCCCCTTATCAGCATCCTTCTCCAATGGCCCGCTTACTCCGCCTTACCCTATGTTATTTTGTCTTACTAGGTGCAGATTATATTGATTCTTTTCTATACATTTAAATATATATTTAAAATAACCAATTGCGATTTTAAGGCATTTAATAACAGCTTTCTATGTAAAAAAACAAACAAGCATTGCATGCATAAGTATATAAGTTTAAACACATCTTTGCATACATGCAAATATTTCCTTTAATAATAAATCAATACAACTTATCAACCTCATTAAACTCAAGACAGCGTGGTTAGAAAATCCCTGAAAAAAAGTTCCCTAATATTTAAACGATTACCCTAATACTTTCGCAAAAAATTCCCAAATTTTACAATTACCTAGAAAATTACAATTCAATGCAGCACAGAAAATTGAATCCAGACATTTAGGGACTTTTGGGGATTAGGGAATTTTCTGGATTATGGGTTAGCCTACCTAACTTTTTTCTAGATTTCCGAAAATCAGAATAAGTTTAGAGGAACCACGCAGTGAGAGAATCATGTTAGAACATGGCACATATACTCCTTGAAAAGTTTTCAATGAAAAAGTGCATTTTCAAGCACGCCCAAGTGCTTGGAAATGAATCAAATATAGGGGGAAAAGTTAGTACTATTTAATGCGAAATCAAATCAAAACACGCAATGTGATATTTTCAAACCCCTTGTTTCTAAACAGTCCTTTATAGCTACTGTAGAATATTGTAATACTTCTACTTAATAGCGTGATATAAAGGGAGTCCCATTTACTTTTGTAGCAAAGGTTCAGGCTAATCGATCAACCAGAATATTTTCTTAAGATCAGAGTTGGATAAAATGACGAGTTAAAAAAAACTTGCTGCATACACAAGATTTGGAGTAAAAGTTTGCTGCAAAATATATTAATAATAATTAACTTTTTTAACCCATAAGTTGTAGGCTATCATGGATTTATTATACATTATAAAAACACAAACTGTATAGAAAATGCACGGAAAAATGTTAAATTACTAAAAATAGCCAAAATACGTTTTTTAAAAACGGTAAAATATGTTGGTAAAAAAATAATAAATACTGGTAAATAGGTAAGAAACGTTGAAATTGATTGTTGTCCATGCAATCTTTTATCACCCGCATGTTGCTCCTCGATCTTTCGCTTAGGTGCGTTGCATAATTTTTTTTCGAGGAGCACATCTAAACAAAAACGGCATGTCACTTTTCGAAACCAATTTCTTAAAAATATTGAAACCGATAATTGTTTAATAACCTGAAATTTTCTGCAAGAGTAAAATACTTTCTGCGAACGGCGTTCGCACGTTCGTCTATATTATCCAACCCTGCTTAAGATCATGTGTTCATAAGTAGTGATCACAAGAACAGCCTAAACAAGCTGTTTAAGTAATCAAAACCGGAAAAATTCCTTGATAATTTGCGAAAAATCCCTGATATTTCCAGAGCTAAAAAGTTTCCTGAGAATTCCTTTATTTCCAGGTTCTGTTACCCCCCTACAAAGAAATATTTATTAAACTGAATTAGCATACATTTAAGAAGAAAACACAAATTAAGAAAGGTATACGTAACAAAGTTAAGTTTTCTTTTCAAGGGGTCATGGAAAAAAAAGTAGCATTCCATTAGTACAGATAATTAAGATCTATATGATGTAAAATATTTTACCTTTTTCCTGTGTAGTAGATATCTGTGAAGCGACTGCGATCACTACCAAAAGCCATTGACTCATCCTACATGAAAAAAAAGTTAGATATGTGAAAAACATGCTTATATACATCTATAATTAACATTTAATTTTGTCCCTGAAAAAAAATCTGGAAAATGGAATTTGCATTGGGGATAGTTGGTTTAAACTTAAGTTTAAACCAAATGCTTTATTCCAGAAAAAAAAACTTGTTTTCTTCCGAATTTTTAATTATTTTAATTATAATTTTTTTTTGTGTAATTTGAAATATTTTTTATGATATAAGAAACTAAACTCAAACACAGCAGATTTTACTTTTGACCTGATTTAGTCCATGTGGAGAATTAAATTAGGAAGTGAAAAAGCTAGCATACTGATTCTTACTTTCAGATTTTTGATTTTTGTGTTATTTAACACATTGATTTATTTGATATTCTATGCTTTGCAAAGCCCATCAAGGAGAGTGTGTTTTTTCCAACTATTTTAAGTTCTATTATCCCCAAAAATATATACACAAAAAACGTGACTTTATTTATCCTCAACTAGTTTGTTTGACACTAATCACAAGTATTCAGAATGGCCCCTTAAGCTTTTCACTTCGTGTACCGAGAACTAATTTGTAACTGAAAAAACCTGGATTAAACCAGAAAAAACAGTTGTTGGGCTGTTTTTTTTAACCCTCTAATGCATAGTGTTACCGTTCGGTAACAAGTTACATAATCCACTTTATTCTATTAAAGTAGACCTCAATCTCGACAAATTTGTATTTTTTTCATCTATTACATTCCATTCTGAAGTTTTAGTTAATAATAACCCTCATAAATGACAGTAGTAAAAGTGTATTCAAAATTAAAGAGTGAGGTTATTAACTGTTGTGAAATTACGTTTTCTGGCGTAAGTCAAAGTAGAATAATTTTAGTACTAAATACATATAAATTGTTTTGAAAAATTATATATAGTTAAAAAGGGTTATTTTAAAATATATTTAGTAGTTTTCTAGTCATTATTATCAAAATTGGAATTTTTTAGTTGGTTTTTGTCACATGGAAATTTTTTTTTAAATTGAAATTATTTAAAACCTAATGCAGTTAAATTTTTTTCAGTATTTTTCCCATAATGTATGAGTATTGGAGATACATATATATTTTTTTGGGATGAAAATAAAAAATCATGCATTAGAGGGTTAAACACTGATTTGCATAAAAGGTGACGACATTATAAAAAATTATGATAGATTAAATATACAGCACAATATTCAATAAATACATTTTTAATTCAGATATTGGTAAAAAGAGTAATTATAACTGAAAGCTTTTATTAAATATTTATTGTTTGTCATTCAGTTAGTTTTTCTATTTGGCCATTCATACACCCCAATACTTTGGATCAGCCTTATAAACCTTAAGGATACAAATTTACAATTAAAAGAATGATACAAAAAAAATCACCCTTCCTCTATTTGTTTAATTTTAGTTATAAAAAAAATCAAACCCAACTAGGGATTTTTTTTCAGTCAGTAAATACTGTAGAAAGTTAATATAAAAATATATTTATATAAAAAGAAGGTTAGAAAAAATACATACCTGCAGATCACATTCTCCTCCTTGATCGCAAATAGGACAATCTAGTGGATGATTAATCAGTAAAAATTCCATAACTCCTTCCCTGTTAACAAATAAAATTATTCTCATTTAGAAATTATATATACCCATTTGTTTTTAAAATTAATTTTTCCTATATCTCATTTTTATATGTTCTGTCTTAGATTGACTAAATGAATATGAATATTAAATAGAGTAGTTGAGGAAACAGGAATGCTTAAGGTTATACAAACAATATATTTAAATCTACCTTGCTTTTTTAGTCATATCGGAGTTAGTTTTAACTCTCCATCCATTCATAACTGGCATGGCACATGCAGCAACAGGCTATGAAGAATATAAAATAAATTATAGACACACTAAAACCTATTTTACTATAAAATTTTATATTTAAGCAAAGTTAAATAAAACAACATTTTAACTTTATTTGCAGTAATGAAAGTTGAAGATGGTTCAATTTCAATTATGTCGATTGACCTCCATTTAAATGAATAGGTCAGAGAAAATTATTTTTCAACTTAAAAAATTCTCTATTTATTGTTGTTTACAAAAAGAATACAATTATCTGATAAAGCACTATACCTTATTGGAACATTTAAATTTTAGGCATAGAAAATAAATATAACTTAACTATAACTATATTTAAATTAAAATTTAGTAAGTGGCCAGCTCTGCAGTCATTTATTTATTGCAAGATTTAATAGAATAAAACATTCAAAATTATGCAAGTAACAGAAATTATACAAAATTTGCTACATCAATTCCCACTTGTTTTATTATTGGACAGTAACTGAAAACGACCAAATACAGTAATAGTATCAGGCATGAAACAGTACCTTTGGAGATTTTTCCACTTCTACTAGACACATTCTGCAATTTCCTGCAATGGAAAGCCTTTCATGATAACAAAACCTTGGTATTTCAACACCAACCATTGCAGCAGCCTGTATTATAGAATGAAATACTTTCAGTATATTCATAAATATAAAGGACATTCGAATGAATTTGCATTAAAATATTTGTATTAAAATGTAAAAAATACACATATAATTTTTTTTTAAATGATAAATAAATTTGTGAAGTATTAATTATTAACACAGTAAAAAAAAGTAGAATAGCAAGCAAAAACTTTAGAAATATATATTCTGCAAGTGAACTCATAAAAATGCTTTGTACAGTTATGTTTGCTGATGTACAACAACATAAATTAGAACATCATCCTTCCTTCTACTACTACGATATAGAAAAATCCAACAAGTGCAAATAATGATAAAACAGGCAATACTGAATTGTACAAAAGTACAATAGATACACTTTAATTAAGCAAATAACACAACTGATTATTATAATAATAAGGCTTCAACTGCAAAATCACAGAATTAAATGGTTACCAAATATGATATGCCAGGAAAAAAAAGTACTAATGCAAATATATGTCATTGGAAAAATTGCCAACATTACATATCTTTAAATAGATATAACACAAGTTGGGAAATTAAAAATATATTATTTAAACCCTTTTATGTCAAATATAAACTGTACAAATTACAACTTATATACTTTTTTTTATCAGCATACAAAAAGGTATTACTTGGAAAGTTTTAGGATACATACTAAATTTTATTATGAATAACATAGCAGGAAACAAGTTAAATTTTGTAACTTGTTATAAAATAGACAAATACAGATATAATAACTTCATAAGTGACAAGTTGATTCTATTACCTGTAATACAGTTGTACCAGGATCAACCAAAACTGGTTTATCATCAATAAACACTTCTATTTTTTTCGGTTTTGCTTGCACAGCAGTGGTAAGCTTTGCTAAAATAGTAAAACACAATCAACACAAAGCAGTAGCTCAGCCCAATTTATTATTAATTTTCAACAGTTAGACAAATACTAATTTTTACCTAATAGGTAGCCAAAAGGTAGAATGATGTTCACTTTAAAATTGAAAAAAATTAAATGATTGTTTTACCGAAGAAAAAAACTAATTCTTAGGTATCTATAAACATCTTGAAAGGCCCTCGCCAGATAAGACGGTGAAAAATGCCCCCATTCCAATCGGGCTAATTTTTTTTCTGAAAATACCTCATAGTATGGACAACTTCTCAGCCAAGTTTCAGCTCAAAAATATGAAGCATTTTTGAGTAAAAAATTAAAGTTTTTTTTCTTTTTAAATTGATTATTCCCTGAATATATTTGATAAATCCAAAAAACTACTCATGAGTTTTTAGATATCATTGAGTAGTATTCTCAGAAAAATCCGCTCATAAATCTGATCGAGCGATCATTCTTAAAAATGCAATTTTATTTTTCAAAAAAAAATTTCATGCCAAAATCGTTTGGTCACAACTTAGGATTTTGTCTCTACATATTCCTCTATTATCAATCTATAATATATATTTTTTTCAGATTTTTAAAATTATTGGACGATAGTTTAAAAAAATAATTCTTAAAGCCTGATTTTTTTGCTCTAAAATCCATAGATTTAGAAATAGCATGCCCACCGATTGCGCAATCCCGTACAACGCAATGATGCGTGATGAATCCACATTTCGTCGTTTTCGCAATGCATCACGGGATACTGATTCACAAAAATGGTTTTTCCGAAGAGTTACATACAATAAAAACTGCATTTTTAACTTGCTTCTTTTGTGAATATGTACCTCATGCCTTACAGAAATTATCAATACGCATGCAGCTATAAAATTATGCTAGCGAAACTTGTAAAAAGTTTTAATTAGTTAATATTGAATATATATCTTTTATTAGTCGAATTATCTCATGGTGCCATCTGGTGGCGTATGGCATGCCATGTGCAAGAGCTTGCGAACTGCCTTATGGGATAATGGTTAACAAATGGCTTCACCTTTCCCCCTAGAGGCAGATCTGCTACTTTCTAAATCTATGCTAAATTCTTTAGTCCGAAAGAAATTCTCCCAGATTGAATTTCCCCGCCTTTGTTAGGAGTGCCATCTGCCGAGTAAGTAGTGCGAAAAGTCAGGTTTTAAGAATATTTTATTTTTTTTAAACTATCGTCCAATAATTTTAAAAATCTGAAAAAAATATATATTATAGATTGATAATAGAGGAATATGTAGAGACAAAATCCTAAGTTGTGACCAAACGATTTTGGCATGAAATTTTTTTTTGAAAAATAAAAATGCATTTTTAAGAATGATCGCTCGATCAGATTTATGAGCGGATTTTTCTGAGAATACTACTCAATGATATCTAAAAACTCATGAGTAGTTTTTTGGATTTATAAAATATATTCAGGGAATAATCAATTAAAAAAGAAAAAAATACTTTAATTTTTTACTCAAAAATGCGTCACATTTTTGAGCTGAAACTTGGCTGAGAAGTTGTCCATACTATGAGGTATTTTCAGAAAAAAAATTAGCCCGATTGGAATGGGGGCATTTTTCACCGTCTTATCTGGCGAGGGCCTTTACTCAAATATATTAAAATAAGATACTTTTGCTACTTATACCATTCACAATCAATGCCTAATAATTAGTAGTTATTTTGAAACTAAAATATATGTTCACTTTTTTCTAAGAAAAACCACCTACTTTAGCAAATTTCTGAACATACACTATTTTTTTCATAATTACCCAATTTGCCCCACAACAAGACCAGTTCAGTTACAGATACAGTAAAAATTCTCGGGAGCGACCACCCTCCGTTCTGAGGAAAATCGGTCATTGAGGGAGGGTGGTCTCTTTGAGAAGTTTCATCACTGAGCTGCTTAAATGTTCAAATCAATTTTATAAACAATGGTTTAGTAGTAAAAATTAAGAAAAGTATACAATCTTCATCATTTTATTTAGTTATTTTAATTATATCCAAAAACAAGGTCCTAATTTTTGCAATACAAGTTACAATCTTTTAAAATAAGAAAAAATATCTTTTTGATTAATTTAATTTCGATTTCTCGGAAAGTACCTCATATTTCAATTTGTTTTTAAGTTTTGAAAATACTATATATTGTCAATTTAACATCCACAGGTATACCTGGATTGTGTGTTTCTTAAACTCCTTGTAAAGCGTTACTTTGGATAGGGATGTCAACGTACATAATGGATGACCCTACCTTACAATTATTATCAGTAGTGAAGTGAAAAAAAGCTTCCTATTGACAACTAGGACAATTCGTGGACGGGTCTTTCGAAATGATCCTTTTAACAGCAAACAGGGGAGAGCTGAATTTGTTCCAACTTTTAAGGCTGGTGAACAAAGGATGAAAAGGGCAAACAATGACCAGTAACGGCGGGAAAGCAAGCCTTTTTTTGGAAAGTGACCACCGGATGAGACCTGTAATATGGTCGTAACCGGAGGTTGGTCTGGTCTGTCCGATAGGCATTTTTAACATTAGGCGTATAGGGAAAAAAATCGGTGCCTTGAAAAATTGCCTGTTTGCGGAGGTGGTCTGTTGTAGAAGTTTTACTGTACAATAAAATTGTAAACTTTGTGAAATATTTTAGAGTTACTAGACACCGGTAATAAAGTGATATACAACAAAAACATTTTTTAATAACTTTTTTCAAGCATACATACATCTCTGTTGCAAAGGTTACAATCTATATAAAGCTCATTAGTTTTTACACAATTACGGCAAACATTTGATTTTCTTGATAGTTTTGACCAATTTAAATACAAAAGTAAAAGTGTTTTCACATTTATATACCTCGATTCGAAGTACAAAAAACTATCACACAACATTCTTTTATTTAGAAAGCAACAGACTCCACAAATCTGAAGAACTAACCATGGTTCCCTCGTTGTAATTGAGAAACAAATGAAAATATTAAGTGGATAATGTGCAAACAGAACTTGAATTGAACAGCTTACCTGTTTGCACCAAGCAAGGGAGCAAGGACTTTTGAATGCCATTCCTAAGCAAGGTGTGTGACATTTTGATCCTGGAAAAATAAGTAAATAAATAATTAAAGATTAAAACTTAACTGATGACAAACCCAACACATAGATTTAAATGTAGAATTATTTACAAAACAAATACAGAGCAGTTATCTTATTACAGTGTATGGAATGCAGACGACAGAACTAGTTTGAGAAAATATTATCTCCCTACCATACAAAAAAGGCAATCAATATTAGGCAAAAAAGGCAATAAATATTATTTCAATAACCCTTAACACCTAAAAAGTTTGATGTCAGATACCCTTTATGTGAGCACAATTTTCTCGAAAACCTTATATTGCGACATCAGACAGGTACTGGGAACATGTTGTTCAAATTTTGCAGCATGGATATCCTTTTGATTTTAGCAATACTTTTAAACAAAAATTTTCTATCGTAGAAACCACTAGTGCAATATTCCCCAAAATATTATGAAGTACGACACATACCAATGTTTAATAAACCACTTATCCGGATTCAGCACTTTTTAAAATGTGTAGGAAACACAAAACCTCTGTTTTGGATTTTCGACCCTATTGCTATAGTTTCATTACCCTATATTTCATATTGAAAGTTGAAAAAGACCATACTTTATATGAGAAACTAAATTATGGCAATATGCAACCCGAACAAGTAAAAACACTAACTATAGTTTGAAGATAATATCAGTAGCACACTATGGGTATTAGATATGCTTTTAACAGTATTTTGGACTTTTAGAAATTCATCTTTGCAGCAAAAAACAAATCCATGACCCCTGTGCATTTAATTTAGAATAGATTTGAATTTCCTTGCATTTAATTTAACAATTATTTCATACTTTGAGATCTATTTTCAAACATAAGTCATGAGCTGTAAAGTTATAACAACTTTGCAGTTCATGTGCTAATTATAGAAAATGAAACTTGAAAATGATGTTCTGCATAGAACCAAGCGAAAAATTCACAAGTTCGAAGAAATGCACAATTTTTGCACTTGTTGGTATTATATAACTATAGAATACATTTTGGACACACGATTTAATTAATTAGACGCTTATTTGATATACTTAAACGAACTCAAACCTATAAAAGAAGGTATATTTAAAACGCGAACTATATAACAAGAACCAAATAAATTAATGCAAATTGAGGCGCACGTGGAAAATGGTAATTGTTAAAGCAATTCATTTTGTTTAACTTAGTATTCTACTTTTTTTTAAAATAAAAAATTAGTTTTTACCTAAGTCTTTAGGTCAAATCAAAGTTATTTTCTCATACGATACGTTTGATCACTGTTTACATACAATCCATTTGTCCAAGGTCCCACAGGTTACCGTTACGGTATTCGTTAAGACACATTTTATTTACCGAGTCCCTTTTTTTTTCAAGAAATAAACTAAGAATTTCAGTTTTAAAAACATTACCTGAATCGATGTGTAATAATACTTAAATAAAATATTATCATGTAGACTATATTAAAAATGCTTTTAATACTATGTACAAAAATAACCACGATTTCTTAAATCGGCGTGTTTCAAGTGACGTACCCTGCTTTTCCTCAGGAATTTCAATGGGCTTGTTTCAACGCTTTGTCAAAGAAAGCTAAACAACCAATAAAATCGCAGTATGGAGGGCTTTTAATCATAAGAAATATTCTCATAGAGCTATATGTACCACATTTCGGAATTTCCCCCGGACCTAGCAACGGCCCTCTTCAATTTGTTGAAGGACTATCAACGTGAATTTGGATGGGAATGTTTCAAGTGATTTCAAGTTCTTGTTTTCATTTTTTTTTTAACACACTGCGAATTCATTGGTTGCTTTGGTTCCACATAACGTGATTTAATTGGTTGCTTCATTCACTATCAAAATATCCGATATAAATGAAAACAATTTTTTCTTTCTATGCAAGCTTTCTTGAACAAATGCTTAGATCAAACAAAAGCACAGCATAAATTTCGCATTTAAAAAATTAAATAATTGAAATATTCTGAGAAAATTCATTTTCGAATAAAAAAGCATTATTCCAATAGCCCTCGTGCAGCTCTAGCGCGACGTTTTTCAAACTAAACTAAACCATAGCATTAGTAATTCCAAAGCTCTCCAAGTAAAAGGAGCTTTGGTAATTCCAAGCAACAATTGAAAACATACCATATTGAAGCTGCTGCCAACCACGAAGTGAAACAAGCCCATTGAAAAAAAAGTACATGAATAAATTTCTGCAGTTTTTTTTAAACGCAGTGGATTCATAGACTATGGATCAGAAAACGCTATTATAGTTGTAATGTTGTATAATATTCATTTAAAATATTATTGTTTGTAGTTGTATAGTTGCATAATGTTCATTTAGTTTTCTCCAGAGGCTTTTTGATTTATTAAATCCAAATGGTAAACATAAAAAGATTTTCTTTCTGTTCTAGTTTATAAAACCACAAAAATTTAATAAGTAAAATATTCTTAAAAAACTAATTTTCGAATACCAAAACAAAAGTAATTCCATTTTTTTAATATCTGCCAGAAAGGTTTTAAATATAATTTACAGTTGGTCATCATCCGAATTAAAAGAAAAAGGCATAATTATTTTCCGTTGTTGAATTTATTTTGTGCAGAATTTCTAAATTGAACTAAATTACTTTTAACTAAACATCTTTTTTCCATACATACTAGAAACATTTTGACTTTTTATATACAGAAATCTATATACATTCATTTCCATTCATACTTTTTCCCATACCGAGAATTTCTTCCAACCACCAATCAATGGAGATTTTAAGTTTAACAGTGCTTTCGATTGATTGTGAGAAAAAAATATTACTAGCGGTATTCCTAAGTCCGGAACCCAAGTCTCGACGGAAAATCACATATTCCGTCCAATTTCCGTTTAACCGTTAGGCTTCATATGAAATGAATAGGAACAATACTTACTCTCTCGTAGAAAATACTGAATTACTATGCGAAGTGATAAAACCAAATCCGATGGCTCAGTAGACATGGTAGAAATCGATTGTGTTATTCCATGAAACAATTTCATTCATAGCGTAGGATATAAATATAGATTAGCATTGTTTGTATATTGTGTGTTCAAATATTTATATGCTTGAATGTTGAACGCAAGTATTTTGTAATGTATTGTGTCGAAGAGTTGAAATGGGTTCGGGATTAAGTTAAATTTGATTCGGAGCAACAAAATACTTAATGTGTTTTTAGAGCATACATTTCATGTAAAATTATATTACTTTATTAATGTTTTAGTTTTGACTTGAAAAACATTAAATTTCTTTGACAAGGTTTGATAAAATATTTGTAGGTACTCATTAAGTACAAAACTTTTTAAAAAAACTAACGGATAATAGGTGTGTGTAATAGTACACACGATAAATCAATGCAGTGAAAATTTACACTATAAGGTATATTCAGTAACTTTAAAACCTTAAATCTTGAATGGCAACTATCATTTGCAGATACGTGATTTTCTCAAAAACCTTATTATAACGTCCGACAGATACTGGGAATTAGTGGACCAAATTTGAACTCTGTAGCTCGTTTGCTTTTTCAGCAATACCTTTAAAACCTTAAAAGTTCAATAGCATACGAGATTGGGTAAGATTCCCCTTCCAGTTCTTTATTTCATTGAGGCTTGTTGCAGTTAGCCTTCGAGGATACGCAAATTTTTCAAACATCCCATGACGTTCAACATTTACTAGGAACTCTTGTGCCAAATTAGAAGATGGTAAAGAAGGTAGATGATGTTGAAATAAAGCGTAAGTCAGCTTAAACTCTATTTCAGCTTTTGAAGCATTACTAGTTCATAAAAATATGAAAAATAAAATAATAAAGGCATAAAATTTTCTTTTAAAATCTAAATTAAAATGCCTTGAGATGTGTTTTTTTCTTAATCGACCTTAATATTTTAATTCTGCCTGGAAAGTAAAAGTCTGAAATTAATTTTTTCTTTTTTAAAATACTTTCACAAATATAACTACTTTATAAATCAAGCTTGCTATTTTTATAACTTAAAACCTAATTATCCATGGTTCAGGGGTATAGGGTACAGGGTAGGATACATATATATATTCCGGCTTGAGTGCTTGATCAGAGACCCGCTTATATAAGCCTTCGTAAGTAAGACATAGTAGATATAAATTTTATATGGAATAAAATCAATAATTCATTATTTATTTTTTAATGTTCCCGGTGGATTTATATGTCTAAATTAGCTAAATTTTAGAAGCATCTTAAAAATAAACCATTCACGTATTCAAGTAATGATTAATGATATATATTTTTTATTTTTTTAACACTTGCTGTTGAATTGTTAAGGGGAGTATTATTAATTTTATTACCTTTCTAAATTTTGAGTAATAAATAATTAAGTTTAAATATTATTCGAGTTTAAATAGTTAAAACAGGGTTCATTTTTTATGTAATATGAAATCATTTAATTTTTATTGATGAACTTAAGTTAATATTATACGAAGAATTTGAAAGAAATATCAATGTTAGTGTAACCTCTTACTATTATTATTGTTATTATTGTTATTATTATTATTATTATTACTATCATTATTATTATCATTATCATTATTATTATTATTATTATTATTATTATTATTATTATTATTATTATTATTATTATTATTATTATTATTATTATTATTATTATTATTATTATTATTATTATTATTATTATTATTATTATTATTATTATTATTATTATTATTATTATTATTATTATTAACATTAATAGTTTTCGGAACTAAGTCATTTGATAAAATGTTTAGTACTGTTAAAATATTCATTCTAATGTATGCCCATAGATGGCACCACATGTATATCTGTAACCTATATATGCAAGTTCCCCATCAATAAACCAAGCTTTTTCTTTTCCCACCTAACTGAGTGTGGTTGTTCCTTTTGTGTGTGTGTCCTTACAGGTGTTCTGATGAGACTCCACTGCAGCAAGGTATGTTAACTTTTGAAGTATATATTCAATGTATTGAGTATTCCTTAAGTAACTATGTGATTAGGTTATGGGCCCAGAGCTCAGAGTAAATTTAAATGTAAAAATTGTATTTAATTTGCTTTGCTTAAAGTTAGGGTTAGAATCTAACAAAAGTACCACATATGGTTAGGTTTAGGCTTACAAGTGATGTTTAAATATTTTAATCTTGCATTTGATAAAAATTTATTAAATGTTAACAGACATCAGTAAATGTAATAGAAAATTTATTATTTTTACTTACTAAGTGATTTAATTTTTGTATTGTTTGTTAGTTAGGGATAAGATAGATAAGCATGCCTGGGGACAGTTTTAGTCACAATAAGCTACAGGGGCGATTAAATTACATTGACTGGAAATTTGCCATGAAAATGCACCTAATTAAATTAGATCTGTGGGATTATGTAAATGGTACTAAAGAAGATGTTGCAAAAGATACCAAAGCCTTGTCTTTTATTGTTGAAGGTCTGAACGAGTCAATATTTAATGATATAAGGGAAGAAACTAGTGGGAAAAAGGCTTGGGCAACTTTAGAAAACACCTATGAAGATAAAAGTGTCTTCCGAAAGGTGTCCATTATCAAAGAGTTGGTAACAACTAAGTACGTTGAATGTAAAAATATGCATGAGTATTTGCAAAAAATGATTTCAGCATACCAGCAATTGAAAGGTATAGGGGTCACCCAAGATGATGAACTTATTGCTGGCATAATTCTGGCAAACTTGCCAGATAGATTTGAGCCATTAATTATGGCCTTGAAGAACTGTGGTAAGGCTATAACTGTTGATGATATCCGAAGTCGTTTAATGGCTGAGGATGTTACTCCATCATCAAATAGCCAAGAATGTGCTTTCTCGACCGAACGGTTTAATAAAAGCAAAAAGTTCTTTAAGGGTAAATGCTTTAAATGCAATGGCTATGGTCATAAGGGGAGTGACTGCACTAAAACTAATCACTCAAATAACAGACCTAAAAAGAATGGGTTTCAGTCCAATAAACAAAAAGGTGATGAAGTGTACATAGCTGGTGTATATGTCGCAGACGGCAAGCCAAATTCAAGTATTTGGTTCATGGATTCCTGTGCTTCCTATCACATGACCCCCCATAAAGAGTTAATTTCTAATTACAGTGAGCCTACTGTTAAAAATATTAAAACTGGTAGTTCTGTAATTGAAGTAGAGGGTATGGGTACTGTTACATTTCCTATATCTAGAAACGGGGAGAAAGTGAATGTGACATTCAGTAATGTATTGCATGTTCCAAAATTAACAGCAAATTTGCTTTCTATTAAGTATTTAAACAATATGTTTGGAATGGTCACTACTTTTACTGGGGACCGCTGCTTTGTTTATAAAGACGATAAGTTGATTGTAAGTGGTACAGGCATTAGGGACAATTTATATTCCCTTGATATTTCCCTTGATAATGAATGGGCTTTAGTTACCCCTCAAAGTGTTTCAAACGATGTGTTACACAAAAGAATTGGTCACCTGAGTGAAGGAGGGATGCTAAGATTAAACAATATGGTTGAAGGGTATGCATTTAGTGGAAAAATTGCTGACTGTGTATCTTGCATCAAGGGTAAAATGCATAGGCAGCCATTTCCTAAAGGTAAGGCAAAACGTGCAACTGAATTGCTACAAATTGTTCACAGTGATGTTTGTGGCCCAATGAGTGTACCATCAATTGGTGGTTCTCTTTACTTTGTCTCGTTTATTGATGATTTGTCTCGAATGACCTTTGTCTACACTTTAAAGCATAAATCTGAAGTGTTTGAAAAATTTAAAGTATTTCAGGCTTGTGCTGAAAGGCAAACTGGCAAATTAGTCAAGATCTTACGTTCTGATAATGGTACAGAGTACGTAAACAGTTCAATGTCAGATTATTTGGTTTCAGTAGGAATACAACATCAGAAATCTATTCCTTACACACCTGAGCAAATGGGGGTTGCGGAGAGAAATAATCGAACATTGGTAGAACGAGCAAGGTCAATGTTAGCTGATGCTCATCTTGAACCTAAATATTGGGCAGAGGCCATACAAACAGCAAATCACTGCAAAAACATATCTCCTACCGTTGCTGTTTCTGGTATGACCCCTTATGAAAAGTGGAGTGGAAATAAACCTAATTTGGATTATTTAAGAGTTTTTGGATGTCGTGCATTTGTCCATGTACCGAAACAAAAACGTGTTAAATGGGATCATAAAGCCAATGAAATGTTGTTTATAGGTTATTGTCAGGACAGGAAGGGATATCGATTAATTGATCCCAAGACTTATAAGGTGATAAGCGCTAGAGATGTACATTTTTTAGAAAGTCAAATGTATCATCCAACCTCTGGAGAGGCTAGTACTCATGATTTTTTCACAGATTCTGAAATCAGTGGGAGTACTTCTAGTTCTTTAGAGAGTGGAGAATTAATTGATGATACCCAAAACGATAATCTAGACACATCTGACTTAATTTCTGTTGAGTATCCTGACCCACCTCCTTTAAGTCGTCCGCATAGAGGGTCGAGACTTCCCAGTAATTATCAGGACTTTGACTTGAGTGATATGCCAGATATGCAAATGCCAAATTTGAATAGAATGTGCTTTGTTGAAGCTTTAGTGGCCGAAACGAATAGTTGTTTTCTTGAGCCAAAAACCATTAAGGAAGCTTTAAACGGCGTTGATGCAGATCATTGGAAAGAGTCAATATCCGAGACAATATTGGGCCACGTCAAAAATAAAACCTGGGATATTGTGGATAAACCACAAAATAAAAACATTGTTAACTGTAAATGGGTTTTTAAAGTGAAACATAATTCAAAGGGCGAGATAGAAAGGTATAAATCGCGTTTAGTTGCCAAGGGATTTACTCAAGTAGAAGGAATTGATTACACTGAAACATTTTCCCCAGTAGTTCGCTATGTTACCTTAAGAGTTTTGGTGGCATATGCTGCTATATATGATTGGGAAATTGACCAAATGGATGCCGTAATGGCTTATGTGCAAGGGAAACTTGATGAGGAAATCTTCATGAAAATACCGGAGGGTTTTGGTGAATATTTTCAAGACGATTTGAGTGGAAAAGTTCTGAAACTCAATAAAGCTCTAGATGGCCTGAAACAAAGTGGCAGGCTTTGGTATCAATTGCTTGAAAAAGGTTTAATTAATATGGGATTTAGGCAAAGTTCTTTTGATAGCTGTGCATTTATTAAACTTGATAAAACTGAAGAGTTGGTAATTGTAACTGTCTACGTGGATGATCTATTAATTTTTAGTAATTCTGTAGAGTTAAAAAATTGGGTTAAGGAACAACTTCAGAAAAGATTTGAAATGAAGGATTTGGGAACCGCAAATTATTGCTTAGGGATAAACATTAAACGCAATAGAAAAAATGGGTCCATTAGCCTTAATCAAACTCAGTACGTTGAAGGTATGCTTCAGAAGTATAACATGCATGAGTCACACGCAGTTAGCACACCTTTAGACCTAAACAAAACCTTGCTAAAATCTAGTAATCCGAATCCAGACACCGAGAAAATCCCTTACCAAGCTGCAGTTGGTAGCCTATTGTATGCTGCTCAGGCGACTCGTCCAGACATCGGACACAGCGTAAACCTCGCATGCAAGTTCTGTAACAATCCTGACAGAACTCACTGGGCGTCTGTGAAACGCATCATGCGCTACATGAAAGGGACAGCTGAGACAACTCTCAACTACTCCAAGGAACGGGGTACCTGCATCATCGGCTATTGCGACTCCAACTACGGTGGTGATGTCGGGGACCGGAGGTCAACAACTGGCTATGTCTTCCTTCTAGGCGGCGGAGCAGTGTCCTGGTGTAGCAAACGACAACCGACTGTTGCTACAAGCACAACCGAAGCCGAGTACATGGCTCTTTCAGCTGCCGCTAAAGAGGCCATTTGGCTTAGCAAGATTTCAAAGGACATTGGACTCCCTGCCACAAGTATCACAATTTACTGTGACAATAACGGTGCTGTAAACTTGTCCAAAAACAGTGTCATGCACGCACTAAGCATATAGACATACAACATCATTTTGTCAAGGACGCTGTAAAGAACAATCATATTGTCGTGAAAAATCTGCCCACCTCAATGATGATTGCTGACTATTTGACAAAACCTCTCAATCGACAAAAACACGAAATGTGTGCCCGAGAAATGGGCTTGGATCTTTAACTTTTTATTATTATTCTATGTCGATTAATTTCATTTTGTACTTGATTATCAATTGTGTAATGTGCCTCAATTAAAATGAAAGTGGGAGTGTTAAAATATTCATTCTAATGTATGCCCATAGATGGCACCACATGTATATCTGTAACCTATATATGCAAGTTCCCCATCAATAAACCAAGCTTTTTCTTTTCCCACCTAACTGAGTGTGGTTGTTCCTTTTGTGTGTGTGTCCTTACAGGTGTTCTGATGAGACTCCACTGCAGCAAGGTATGTTAACTTTTGAAGTATATATTCAATGTATTGAGTATTCCTTAAGTAACTATGTGATTAAGTACTATCACTAAAATTTTGAATAAAGGAATAGTGTTTATATATATAGCGAACAGTTAAATTTTTATGCAGGTTGTTTATTACACTTCATATAATCGTTAATAATTTTGCTTCAAAGAAAAGTTATTTTATTTCGTCACTAGTCATTAAGGTTTAGGCATGCAAATTTATTAATTGATAACAGCAGGCATAGTACAGTACTGACACTTGCTTTAGAAGTAGATACATGCAAAATGTCTTCTAATTAAAAAATAAAAATGTTTTTTTTTCTAATAAAAATCGAGATATATATGCTCTACACTGTTAAAAATTTTGTGCTTGCTTTCACCATAATAATGGTTTCTAGAAGTTGCACCTGCTGTGTGGTGAAGCTCTTCACCATATTTTCGGTATTGGGTTAAACCGTTTCTCAGTTTCTGTTTCCAAAACTTGAAAAATGGTTCGACTGAATACCGGAAATATGGTGTAGCATTTCACCACACAGCCGTTACAGTTACATGTAAATATTATTATGGTGAAAGCAAGCACAATTTTTTTAACAGTGTTCATATTAGGTTTCCCAACATCTAATATATATCTTAGTATTAAAGAAATGTATGCAAACTTAAAGTAACATTCGATTTGAATGAAGTATAACTGTGTTGATGAATAGTTGTTGATGCAATCTCACAATCTTTTCAACTGCCAGTCATAAACGCGCGATGTTCTCATTTAAACTAAAATCCAATTGAATATTTTCAATATAACTACTTGCATTGATATTTGAATCGGCTTGTTAAAACTCCATAGCAGCAGATATCCGTTAAACATCGTCAAAATATACTTGTACGATCACAATAAGCGTTCTTCTAAAAATTAATCGTTTACAGAAAGCGATTGATTTCAATATTCCAAAGAGGAATCCGTTTTCAAAAGATTGATGGTGTATTTGTTTGACAAAGTTGCTTCATTTAAATGAAGAGTAAAGTTTGTTAAATTGAAGCTAAGTTTTGAAGTTTGAGTAAACCAAATTGAAGTATTAAATGTATACCATACCTGCACTGCTCTAGGTCGGTCAATGTCAGTATACTGTATTTTTTTTACCATAACTTCTTGCAGGTTTGCGAGATACTTTTCTGACTTTTTCAAATTCCTGAGATTTTCAAATTTTTCTTAGACACATAATAAAATCCTTTAACAAGTAATATTCGAACAATTCAATGTAATGTATCTTACTCAGCAAGCAACTATGGACTTCACGTACGTTTGGAGCAATTATCAATGGCACAGGAGAGGACCCTGAGGCACTGTATCTAATCCGAACAAAACCTGTAGTTAGGGAAATTACTTGAACAAATTTCGACGTCATACGGCTAACAATTTTGTATACCATATGGCAAAAACCTTTATGGAGGGTTTTGCCTACGGAAAACCTATGGCTGTGATGCATAAGGATTTTTCAACATTTCCATGGAAATTGTAACTTTACGTGCAATTGTTTCTAAACTTTTTGGGAGTTACTGAATCTATGAATATTGTTTTGAGTTGAGCACATAAGTTACCCACAATGTTCTAGGGAAGTTCCTTAATTTTTCATATATATTTAGTGTAGGGTAAGGTGGGGTAAGTGGGCCATTGGGGCAAGTGGGCCAGCCCCCCTGGCATTTCGCGAATTATGGACGTCAAAAAAAATCTGTTACAATATTTTTACGTATTTACCCCAATAGATGCAGGAAACATTCTGGCATCATTTTCTTTTAAGTATGTAACAAGGTACAATCCTTTTTGTGAAAATTTTTAAAATTGCATTTTTTCGTAATTCACGCCATCATACTAAGTTTTTATTTTTTTCCAAACGGTTCATGATACAAAATAAAATGTTACATATTTCGAAAGTGTATAATGCATAGTATCTTTTTGTAGTGTTATGTACTTGTGTTGTTGATAAGGTTAAAAGAAAATTGGGGTTGCCCAGTTGCCCCGCGTTTGGGGTAAGTGGGCCACCACAATGGCGGGGTAAGTGGGCCAGGGGTGGCCCACTTGCCCCAACTCTTTAATATACTTTAAAAAAAGTCATATTCACTGATCCATAGGGTTAGTCATATTCACTATTTATAGTCCTATTCATTGACATAGGCCAGTTTAAAATCTGTAGCCTTAACATTTTTTTTTACACTACATGCAAAAATGACAAGATGGAAATTAACGTTTTTTCTTTTAGTAAGCTTGCATGCCAGAAAAAGTTGCTATGGGGGAACTATTAAAGTTACATCATTACTTTTTTTTCAAACACTCAAAATATCATGTAGATTATCCCACTTATTCCACCATATCTCTACCAGTTATGTATAAAGATATATTAGGGGGGTGGCCCACTTACCCCACCTTGCGGGGCAAGTGGGCCACTCGGATGACCCAAAAGAAAAAAATATATTTTTTTAAATTTGTCATTTGTCAATTTGTTTTAAGGTAAGCATATAGGGGAAGGTGCTGAGGTTTGGGACAGATTTAGATTTTTAATTTTAATATTTTTTTATAAACCGATTAGTTAAAAGTTTTTAGGTATTATTCTTTAACAAAATCTTGCCTATACTAAGGTATTTTTTAAAGATTTTTTTCTTTAATATTTAACCCTACAGGTACGATGCCTCCAGGTACATCCACTCACAGGTACAACTTCAGTGATGTACCTGACGACAAGGCACGATGTACCTGGGGACATTGTTCC
This sequence comes from Hylyphantes graminicola, assembly GCA_023701765.1. Classification (NCBI taxonomy): domain Eukaryota; kingdom Metazoa; phylum Arthropoda; class Arachnida; order Araneae; family Linyphiidae; genus Hylyphantes; species Hylyphantes graminicola. The sequence goes on along the minus strand of CM043117.1, from coordinate 43,015,865 downwards.
GAATTGGCTAGAACACAATTCTGTCGTACAATTAAGAAGTCGAATACCTTTTTTGACTTCGTATAGAATGACATCTTTACATTTTTCTAAAAAAATATAGAACTGTTCCTTTTTCTTAATTTAAAATGTATTTCTAAATATGTTTTATCTACAATTCACGAATACGCTTCCCAAATGCTTTTTTTATTTATAAAAAATTAATAAATGCAATCTCCGAGACTTGGAAATAGAGTAAGTTTGTTGTAATTTTAAATAGTAGCTTTATTTTTCAATAACATAATTTGCAAAATAACTTATAAACCCCCCAAAAAATAATTATTAAATCTACCCAAGATTATAACCATCAAAAATAAGTATAAAAAGAGCTGCTGTCCTCTTCTTTTGACTTGGCTAACAACATTTGGTGCTGGAAGTTTTGGAATTGTATCACCTCTATCGAGTTCAAATTTTTCAGTATAGTTTTCAGTTTTAGTAAATTTTTTCGAATTTTCAATATTTTTAAAGTATTCTATATTAAATTCATTACCCTGTACTTCAATAACATTGGACAAGTTATATTTGACAGTTGTTTTCCCCAGAAACCTCACTAAAACAAAGTCATCTACTTGAAGTTCATCATTATTTGTTGATTAATTATGCAAATTTAGTGTCAAATCATTTTCAAATATTTATGTTTGAATTAAGAGTTGAGTTCCATCCTTCCATTCAACATCCTTCAAACGTATATTTGCTTTTTTTTTTACTTGGAGCAGACTTTTTGCTTTTGGTCGTTTTCTGTTTAATTTCAGTATTATCGGTTAAATGAGATTTTGCTTTCTGCCTCTCTTGGTTTGTTTTCGTAGAAGGTGTTTTGAAAGTTTTCAAATTTCTTCGAGATATACAGAAGAGCAGGTCTGTAGCCTCTAATCGGAACTTAAGGACATTTGAAAAATCAGAGAAACAGTAATCTTTCCTCCATGACAGTAATAGGCTCAGTACACAACAATTTACAGTGCAGCAGAAAAATTGGTTGTACCTACGGACGTCCCTAGGTACAACCTAAATACTGTCCAAAGGAACAGCACATCGGGTATTTTTTTTAAAACGCATTGTAATACGAAAGTGTTAAGTTTTGAAAAACACAAATAGGATTAAAAATTACTTCAAACATGGCTTATTAAGTAGTACTAAGAAGAGCCTACAAGAAGATTTAACCGACACGTAATACAAAATATAAAATGATAGTAAAAGTTACTCGATGTGTGTGAAATCAATAAATCCTGTTTATTATGCCCCCATTAGCTTTCGGTGACCCTTCTTTAACAAGAGAAGATAAAGTTTTATTAGTAGTATTGCCACTAAAAATGCAGGATTTTTTCGATTTCCCTAAAACGAGTTATTCCCCATGTCCCCAGGTACAACTGTCCCAAAGCTGAGCACTTTCCCCTACCTTGGACAACTTTTTCTTTAATTTTTGAGATAGAATTTTAAAACTTTGTGAGAAGATCAGGCACATAGAAACTAAGATAAATATACTTTTTTTCTAAAAAAATATATTAATTAATAAATTAATTAGCAATTAATTAATTTAATTGTGCCAAACTGCGAGCAACTTAATAACTATTCAAATTAGTTGTTTTACATAATTTTTACAGAAAAGGAAACATTAAATATCCAGACATGTGATCATACTTTATCTAAGGTCTAAGCAAAATACTTATTTAATTATGATAGTTTGAAATGGCTAACTTTAAAATATACGATTTTTTTTAATAATTTAATTTTTTGAAGGTCTGTAAAAAAATCAATATTTGTTACAATTGCTATAAAAAGTATGGCCACATGCCCTGATTCATACTCTTTAAAATACACTTTAAATTTCTTAAATCGTATAGCATATTAATTTGAAATATCTTGCTCTCAGTTCAATCATGTTATGAAAAAACTCGTTCTTCAGAAAATGCTTTCAAGGTTTTCATTGTAAGACTGATTACCATAGAATTCCCTTTAAAAAATTGTCTGTAAATTAAAAACTATTTACAGTATATGAAATTTACTTGTACCATTTGAAAGATAAAGAATCGGATAATATTTTAATGCAAAATCATCAGGACACATATTTTGATCAATTGTCCGCTTTCTAAGGTATATGCATACCTTAAGATTGCCATGGGTACAGTAATAACAAATGATAGAAAGGACCACACAAAAAAAAGTTTTTAGGCAAATTACATCCAGTGGTTTGAGGGTCTAAAGTCGAATATGCCAAAAAGGAGGCCCACTTACCCCACCTTACCCTATATCAAAGTTTCTTTGTCAATATTTGGATTTTTTATTGCCTATTAGAAACAGAGCCTGCAAGATAAGGAATAATAGACCATATCGCACGTTATGTAAGAAGGTAATTTTTCTGTAAAATTAGATTTCATAGATGTAAACTGAATTTTTAACAACCTTCGTCTTTCTTGCATATAGTAACTAAAGCGCGTACGCCATAAGATGAGACAATTCGAATGGCTAAGCTAATGCGAGAAATTTGTAACATGCAATTTTTTAGATTGCTAATTTAGTAAGTAAATCACACACACTTAAAAAAAAAGATCTGATTTTGATTGCTGTTGCTGCAGGGTTCGCTATGCCAGCCCATTTATTGAATTCTATTCGAAAATAAATTGTATGATTCTATGATTTCAATGCCAGAAGAAGCAATAATATCGTCATTAAACATTTTAAAAAGTGAAATTTTTTTAAAATAACTGTGCAGCATTTTTTTAAATAAAGTACGATGAACATGGAAACATAAAAATTTCTTGAAATTTCGAAAGAAAAAGGAATATGGAAAAGAACCCAACTCTTGTAACGAAGGTTAAGAAAAAAGAAACCTGATATTTCAGTGGGCTAAACTTCCAGAAATTGAAGTTATCTAAATTTATTGTGCCCTAAATCCCTAGAGAAGACTTGAATTTAAAAGATTTTAAGGAAAAAAAAACGATTCCTTAATACATAACTAATTCCCCGGCACTACAGTCCATGCTGGACCATGGCCTCTCTTACAATACGACTCCAAACCCGCCTGTCTTTTTCTTCGCTTTCCAGTTCGTAATTTTCATGCCATTTAGATCTTTTCCCACATCATCTATGAATACTTTTCTAGGTCTTCCTCTTCTTCTCTCTTCCTGACATTGCCCCTTGAAAATTTTCTTTGCGACTCTGCTATCGTCCATTCTCTCCATATGCCCCAGCCATTGAATTTCTTAATACATAAATGATCAAAAACAAAGAAATGCTTAAACACTTATAGGAAATTGATTCTATCTCGATCGGGACTAAAACTCAGCATCGATGACGAGTATTATTTTATGTATGCCAAGGATGCTAGTGGTAGTAAGTACTACTATTCTGCCTCTTCTTTCCCCGTAGAATATAGAATCAAACTTAAAGAGAAATTCGACAGAAAAGTCATGGTGTGGCACGCCATGGATGAATGAGAATGTGTCAAAAGTGTGTTCTTTGAGGGAACTGCGAATGGTAAAATTTTCCTACAACTATGTTTAAGGAGATTACTAATACCCTTCGTCCTCCGACATCATCGGAAGGAAGATCTTTTGCTCTGATCAGATAGGGCTATCAGCCATTGCACGAAAGAAGTGACCGAGTATCTGAGGAACCAGAATACTTATTTCAAACCCAAGAAGGGCAATGCGCCTAACGCCCGACAAGCAAGATGAATAGAAAATTTCTGGGGAATTGTAAAATGTAAATATTCCTACGAGGAAAAGGAGCCCCTAAACGTGGTCCAATTCAAGAGGTTATATCAGCGTCTCATTGAATCAGTATTTGAAGAAACTGTACAAAATGTCATGGGGACGGCTAGGAGAAATTTTCACAAAATTTGACTTAAAGGTGCATATTCGTCGATTTAAAGTATCAAAAGAAATTAAACATGTTTGTCGATATGATGCAAGTAGCATTTATGTAAGTAAAATTTTGTTGAATTCGAAAGAAAATCAAGTTGTCTGATTCTTATCGCATACGCGATTTCATTAAAAAAAAAGAGTTTGGTTGAGGCTAAAACCCATTTTTAAACACTAATTTTAATGACAGATGATGAGACAAGAGATGACATCGACAAAAGAATATTCAAGCTAAAAATTTCACTCCTTCAAACAGCAGGTCAGACAAATACCTAATTTCAGGTCTTTTAGAATTGCGATCAACAAATCATCGGTCTTATTAGTGGATCTACTGAACAAGATAATATCACGTATTCATATTTTGCCCTTGTAAAAGCAGTTTCGAATTTAAATATTGTAACATCTTTGTCAAATCAATGTTATTAAAGTTTAAAATAAAATGGTGTTTGAAGTATCTGTCGAGGAAATGGAAAATATATTGGAAAAGTCTTTCAATAGTTATATAATGATGGTTGAATAAATTTGCTATCAGACTTGAATAAAGACTTTTTTACTTACTATATGTCAGATAATTTTGAAGAAAGAAATTATACTAGGTTAATAAAAATCTATAAGATAACCGCATTGAATTTGTAAGTTTAAGTAACTTAATTTTCAGATATTCAATATTAATGTTTTGGAAAAGGAAATTTATAACAAGTTAGGTAAGTTCTTTATGATTGGCAATTGTAATATCAAACATTTGATAAATTTTTACAATTCAGGTACTGACCTTCATTTACAACTAAATTTCCATAAAGTTTTACAATTAGTTTCTTTGGATCGTTTACCACACTTTCAGAAATGAATGCTCTACTGGCCTAACGAAAATTTCATCATTTCGTGAAAAAAATTTCGATGGAACATTTCGTCAAAATGACGAAATTCGTCTCAGAAGCAATTAAATGAAATGAATTTCGTCAAGTAAATAACTAAATATTTTAAATAACAGCTTTTACTATTTTTTGAAATCGACTTTTTTAAAACTAGAAAATTATTTACTTATTTTAATTCCCATAAAAACAAAATGTTTCTTATTTTAATTTTGCCCTTAATTTTTATATCATAAACGTCCTGTGTTAGTAATCCATACAAGTTGATAAACTAGTTGCAGGAGAATATTCATCAATAGTATTGTCGAGAGAGAAAAATTTCTCATAATAAAAAATAATCAATAGTTTCCTAATAGAAACCAATTTAATAAACTCTATTATTAAAAATTTAAGATTTTTCTTCAAACGTATTTTTTTTCTAGAAAATAATAAATACTTTTAGAAGCATGCAATGCAATATTAATATAGTTCTCCCAAAAACCTTTCTCGAATTTTGGATTCTAAGTATGAACTTTTCTTTGGCGACCATTTTACCTTTTTTGTAGCAATTGTAAAAATAGACACTTGAAATTACAAAAGAGTATTACTTAAAGGTTCTACCGTGAGCACTTCCACTTGTCAGAGTTTGAAATAAATTTCATCGAACGAATTCTTTGGTTAACTGACCATGGGGAAAAGGGAAGAGCTTAGCAGATGCTGCTAAAGCACATCTTATTCTTTCGAATATTTTTTTCTCCACTGAAAGTTTTACTAAAGGATCGACAAGAAAAGAAGGCATTCTTAGTACGAATCCCACATCTGGAGTTGTTGTCAATGGAACATTTTGAAGCCAACGGAATAAACAATATTATATTTCTAAGGAAATTTATGATAGAATAATATCTTGTTAAATTTAATCGAAATAACCTTATAAAATTTCAATAAAAAGAATTTTTTTCGAAGAATCTTGTTACTTTCTTTAAATTTTACTTCAAATATTATTTAATTGAATAAAATGTCCAACGGTTGTTGTGATGGCAACATTGATTTAAATCGATACAAATTAACTACAAAGTTAATTATATTATGTGGACCATTGACATACAACAAGATTGATATAAGAGTACAAACGATAAATATCTGATCTAACTCAATTCTTACGATTTTTGAGATATATCGCTAGTATATAAAAAAAAAGTACAGTGCTTTTGGTTCAATATAATTTAAATTTAATCTACGTATAATCTAAACCAGGTAAACCTGGTACGACACTGTCTCGACTTTCTACTGGCCACTTAAACTTGAAGTGCTTGTCTTTTGAGGACGGAAAGCGAGAACACCCATCATGTTTTGTCCCCAGCACATTTTGCAATGCCTGGGGTTTTTACGCGACGAGGCTGTGAAAAGCCCACACCTGCTTTTGAACTTTTTGGGAGCTTTTCACCTCATGGATCTGGTCCAGTTCTTCTAAACCTGGATTTAATTAGTCCCACCACCACCACCCCATTATCTAAACAGTCAAGTATTGAATAGTACGAGATACCTATACTATTTTTAAACATAAAATTCTATAAATCCATTTGATCTTTAATTTAATCTGTAAAATGCACAAAACTAGATCAAGTGCATTGTTAACCATTTGAGCGGTACCGACACATAAATCCGTCGCCTGAGTATCAGGTTTTCCAAAAACACATATAATTTTTAAATTTTTGTTATTTTTACAAAATTTTAAATATTTAAGTAATAAAAATTAAAATATGCAAGTTTTATAAATAGAAAACAACTAAAAAATTTAAAATAATTTTTATTGAGAAAAAATTAAATTTTAATCTCAAGTAGTGTGTGAAAACAAGATTATAGTTCACCCAATTTGTTATGCCTCAGAGTGGTTAAATTACTTATATTTTCATAAGACTAAAAATTGCGAAAAAAAAAAAATAAAACGTGAATAGCAAAACATTATTTCCACGTTGTACTTATAGGATATATTTCCCACCTCTACAGCTAAAAACAAGTTGCCTAAGATCTTTTGGATAATTGAATAGAGGATTTTATGTTGCTGAAACATACTTTTTCATTCCTGACGTATGATGATTAACAGGGATTTTGTTTTTAAATGTTTTTTTTTTCAATATCCTCTATTTTTGATACTAAAGCTAAGTTTTATATACTCTGAAGTACCGAGAGAAATATCTCATTAAAAATATTAATTTCAATAAGAAAAACCTGTTGTGAAAGTAGAGATATGCGAAAAATGAAGCATCGTACAATGCTGATAAGTTATTATTTTTTTTTTTCAAATATTGACCAGATAAAGTTTTAACGTTATTGATTTAATATTGTTCGCATAGAATCTTTATTTGTCTTTTTCTTCCTTCGAGTAGTTTGAAATCGAAGGCATATTTTATGTATTCAAATATGGATTTTTGATAAGGGAACTTGAGTAGTCTAGAAAACCTTATTATGATGTTCGGCATGTTCTATAGTTCCAGCCACGCTTATTTGAAACACTTTAGGGATGGACCGCCGTTGTAAAACACCGGTTTTTCTGAAAAACCACCATCCCTACTATTTCATATTTGGATGGCGGCGAGTATAGGAACTCGCACTCCAAACTCGTGTACTAGACTAAGTCCGTAGCTTTTTATTTCGAGCTGTAGCGAAGTTTCAGACAGACGTACAGCCTAGCAAACGCAAAAACAATCAAAATAATATTTTAGAATAAACACTCTCCAAAAACAAGTGTAAAAAACCCCATTTGAAATAGCATTTTGAATTTTCTGCCCCATCTCATTACTTCCATTTTCTTATGTTTCATATTTGGTAATTTAACCTATTAAATATCATCTTAAAAAACAGTTTGAAAAAATTAGCAACTCTACTGCTTTTCTTTAAAAAATGCGCTGTTCCATGAACTATGTATTGTTTCGTTTCATAGTAAATAAATAGAAGTTTAATTACGAAGAAACACCACACAATACATTTTATCCGGAAGAGAAACTCAATAGTTAAAAAACGAAAGATCTTAACCACTTAGAGGTAAATTATAAAGAACCTACGTAGGTTGAAATTTGTCCCGAAAAATATTTTCTATTGTAAAATTACTTGCTTTTTTCTTTCGAGACAAAAATTATTTTCAAAATGAATACGCTTTTAAGTAATCGGGTTTAGAATTTTATATACTTGATGTTTGCTGCTCAAATAGATCCTTAAATACCTTTTGTACTTATTTATTGGTTTTGCATGAGTATTTTTAGATATATATTTAAGTATGGAGTTATAATGCATGCAATTAAAATAATTTTATCTAGTTAAAATTATCTGCAATAAGGAGAATATACCAATTAAATGTTATTACGTCAAATTAACAATCTAATAATCTTGTTTTGTGATGTAAAGTTGATTTAGTTTGTCAAATATTTATCCTAGAAACATTTTATAAGACCGAAAAGATTTACATTAAAAAAGTTGTAATATATATAAATATATTTCATTTATAAGTTTAAAATATGAAAAACTCTATAAACTTTAGAAACTAAACGAAAATTCTTACAATGCATAATACAAACCGCTAAATAAAATGAAGATTAAAAAATTAAAAAAATTATGAGAAATAAGAAATTTGGCAATTCGTTTTTAATGCCCTTCATGCATTTCATTGAGATTTAATTCATATTTTTAAGTCATTGACTTTTAAATTTTGTATGTAATTTTGAACAACTCGTATATTAAATTATATACACCAACAATAAAATAAAATACCATTGATACATTAAGTTTGAAATAGTTAAGGAATCAATCTTTTTCAAACTTATTGGAATTGTTGTAAGAGTTCATAGTTTCCAGACAGGTTAATGCGTCTGTATCCCTAGGTGGGCTAAAATAAATGCTTATTTCGATATATTTATTTGAAGTGCTTAAACATTAAAATTTTTCACAATTTCATACCAATTTATATGCTAATCAGGAAAACCTTAAATAAATTTCGGAATAAAAAAGTATTTATAGATTCGAAAACCCAATTTTGTTTCAAATCCAAATAAATTTTAACGAATTTGAGGATATGCTTGTTAAGTGAGTTCTTCTTTCGAAATTCAACGTTAGTTTGCACATTTTTAAAGCATCTTAAGCCTCTTTTCATAGATTTTACTTAATCAAGTTTAAAGAACCCTAACGCAAAATTATAGAATTAATTAAGTTGGTGCCGATTAAGAAAATTTTTCATGACGTCTATAGACAAAAATGTAACACTAAAGTAAATAAAAGTTTTAATTAAACCAATTACCTCCTCCTTTATATATTCCTCCTTTTCTTAGAAAATTATCTATATGTCTCGCTTTTTTTCTTTTTTCCTAGGAAAACGCACTAGATTTAAATCCTTCATTTTAGAAGCGAAACAACAACACTCAGACGAAAATGTTAATGCTCTCACAAAATGTATAAGTCGAATTAGATTTTAAATATTCATTCGTCATTTATCGTTTGTTATGCATTGCCTGTTTTTCATGGTGACTTTATTGCATTTTGTGGGACTATTTCTTCTCTGATTATTCGTGGTTTCGATGGTACACCCACATAACACTAAGAGTTTTCGATTTTTTTAAAAATGAAATTGCCTTAAAACAAATCACTATTTGACATTAATTGACATTTTAAAATAATTTTTAATATACTGGTAAATTTTATTTCACAGGAAATCTATTTTTTAAAAATGTTATTTCAAAGAAATTTGTAGATCGGGAGCTGCAATTGTTTTACCGGATTTTTATAAGCCGTTTGAACATATGTGGTTTTTATTGAAAAATAGCCATTAAAATATAAGAATATATTTGCAAAACTCACATTTTCTAAAGTATGACTAAGACATAGGGTCTCATTCATGGATAGTTATCCTTAGGAATCGAAGTTTCTTTTTCAGTCAACGATGCTGTCCTAAATCACGATGTAATTATCCATTCTAAGCCTAGTACGACGTGTTAACGCACAGTGGCAGAATTAATTAAAATATCCTGGTACTCATTTTTGAGGGTTTTATTTTTAACACCAATTTCAACCCGACGTTTTTAAAACTATTTTATACATAAAATTACTAACTGTAGGTTGGCAACTAAAATTTCGCTCCATAACTTTGTTCTCTAGCAACACAGAAATTTCCAAAGTATTAAACGAAAAATCTGTCCCATGTTGACGATAAACCTTATGTACGAATTTATTCCTGCCATGTTGATAAGACACAAAACTTTTTATGACAAACTATAGTTAGTTTCTAGGGACACATTGGTGAAGTATGTTTGTGTTCAACAACGTGTAAAGGTATTTATGTGAAATGAAAAATAACTTTTCAGATGATTTACTGTCCATTTTTGAATTAGTAAAAATATCTAACACACATGAAAATCTAGATTTTTAAATGAAACGATTTATGTTTTTTGGCTATGATATTTATTTCAAAATTTTATTGATATTTTACGAATAAAAGAGGAGTTTCCGGTAAAATTATTTAAACTATATCATAAGCATTGTGCTTTCTAATTGTGTTTTAAATTGAATAATTATATAAGAGTTTCAAATATAATTTAAAGTATTTGTGTGTTGGTTTTGGTTTGTAACTCCGGCTCATCACAACTTAAGGAATGTACGTGAGTTTAATCTTTTGTTTTAAGTGTTTCCGATTAATAACAATATGGACACTGAAAAGTATTTTAGGACCTAAGTAGAATAATATGTATAAAACAAACAATGTAACATGCAGACATCAAACTACCAGTTTTTTTTTCGAATTTCTCACTGGAATTTGTTTGAAGTAATGGAAATAATTCATTGACAGTATATAATCCCGGAAAAATAGCATTTGCTTTTATTATTTTGCACATATGAGGAAATTCGCTAAATAAACGTACAGATTAGCTTGAGTTGTGATTGCGACGAACTGATGTTCTTATATGAGAAAAAATAGTTTTAGTTATAAAAAGCTACGAGAAATATAATTTCTTATTTAAATAACCTTTTTTAGTTAACTCATAGAAGTTTAAGTATCGTTTAAAAGATAATAGTTTATATAATTACATTTAAATACTTAAATAGACTAAAAATGACGATCAGTTGCGAAAGTTTTTAACATGGCGGAAGATCTTTGACATGTTAAGTATTTAAATGCTTGCTTTATTAGAACTAAATAGGCTATTCTTTATGTGACAAAAATACAGTTAACAACTTTTGAAGTCTAGGAGATGTTTTAAAACGTTTATGCACAAAATGTAGCAGACAATTAACATACTGAATACACAATATGCATGACTTTTAAAACTATTTATAAGTAAGCAATTACTCTTTGGCGCGCATGGGACACAGTCAGTCCCTTACATTGCTCCCAAGTATCCCCTCTTGTATCCAAAGTACATTGTTTTTTTTTAACTGTAAGTTGATAATGCATGATTAATTGATTAAGAAAGTTTAAACTGAATAAAACAAACCCTATATAAAAAACGAGACACTAAAATTGCCCCGTACGTCACCTAGGGAATTTCTCAAATGCCTTGTAAACTAAAAGCTTTTTACCATATTATCTGGACAGTTAATTTCCTAATGCGGAACCAAGAGCTAAAAATTGATTTCCAGGGAAATGTCCACATAGCTTGAAGTTAATATTTAAAGTAAATATTCTAACACTATCTTTATAAATGGAGTGCGTTAATTTTTTTTTGAAATTATGACAAGGGTTGTCACAGATTCTCAAATACTTCGTTTACAACGAGTGACAGCTCCCGTGTTGATCCAAATGTCCATATTTACAAGCATAGTCAAAAATTTAAGGGATTTCTAGGCTCTTTATTTGTTAACATATTCGTAAGTAAACCTATTCTATCTAAATAAAAGAATGTAAATATTTTATCAAACAATGAAAATCCCGCTCAACACAAGGGAATTCCCAACAAAAAATTTCTACTGGGGTTATGTTAAATGAAATGTATGCAAATGGATATGTTGTAGAAAAGAAATACATTATTTAACAATTATTATAATTTATTTGTCATTGTGTCCGTTGAGACGTTGATAAACCGTATAAATTGTATTTTGTTACAATAAAAAATCGTAGACTTGGAGAAAAGGCCACCTTAAGCTCGAAAATATAGTAATTGTTTCGACATTAGTTTGTTTTATGTTTTGAATAAAGTATTCACATAGAGAGTCATAATTTTTTTTAATCAGAATTCAAATCAGCAGAATTCAACCATTAAATGCTCTTTTTTTAGTTTTTAGTTTGAAAAGTAAATTTAAATTATGCTTGAAGGGTGAACCAACAATCAAGCTCCAGGCTGCTATGTTCATTAGTAACTTTCCAATAAGATTCAAACTAACTTACTAATCTATAAGTTAAAACACCAAAGCCATGGATAAAAACTCGAGCACTTTTCTGAAGTTTTTTTTTTAATGAATAGAATAGATCGTTAAAGGGGAATAGGCGCGCTGGACAGCGGGTCTCCAAACTAAAGTGTATCAGTGTTAATCTACTGGGAAAAACACTATTTCTCTGCCACATTTCTCCGGCTGTATGGAATATTTTCACAAATGGATTTTTATGTGATAAATATGGCTGACTTACAGATCCCGACCTTCCCTCTTTTTGAAATTGGTTCGAATTTTTTTTAAATTTCCAATAAATAATTTTACACAAAAAAAGGGTGGATAGAGACCTGTAAGTTATTTATATTTATTACTACTTAAAAAACCGTTTGTAAAAATAGTACAAACACTGTGAGAAATGCGGCAGAGAAAATGGTTTTCTTCCCTTTGGATTAACACTGAGACAGCCGCCCCGGTGGCTCAATCGTTACGATGCTGGCCTTTGGAGCTGCTGGGGTCGGGTTCGAATCCCGGGTCAGGCGTGGATATTGTGACAGTCAAAAATATGTTTTTTTTTTGTCTTTGTGTTGTGTCCTTCCTGGTGTGTGTTGTTCTTTGTGACTGTTCTCTGGCGGCTGGGTAATGGGCTAAAAAGCCTACACTCTCCCTCTAGAGGGCGCAATCACTGTCATTGTCATTGTCAACACTGAGACATTTGAGTCTGGAAACCCGCGGTCTACCGCGCCCATTCCCCCATTAGATTAGGTTAGTTTGAAATACCGTCGCACTAGAGGTACACGAAAGCTACTCGATCGTTAAGGGGTTTAGGCATTAAAGACACTCCCACAACAGAAACTAGAAATCGACTTGTCTATTATTGTTTAAGCTTTGGGCGCAATTATTAACTATTTTTAACCTCTAAAAATTTTGTATTGCGTCTAAATTCGTCCTGGACGTTAAAGGATGAAATATGTAAATATATGAGTTTTGAAAATAACAAGACATTTGAGACAGAACTTGAAATTCTATAACATTTATTTAAAATCAAACGAAACAATGGGAGTTACATCGAAGAATGTAATCATACAATGAAACTTTAACAGTATTGAGTTGATTTTTACATGAAAAATACATCCAATGGTATTGAGTTGAAATTTACAACAAAAACACATTTATGTAATTATACAAGGAGCACAATGAAGTTCCAATTCTTTTAGAACATTATATTACTCTAAGACTTAAATACTTTGTTGACAGATACAAATTTTATAATAGTTAGTAAAATTCTGCTTTAAAAAATGTTTATTTTATAATTGAAGTATATAATGAAGTGTTACTTTTCAAAATGCTGAACTGACGATTCAGATTTTTTTTACAAAACTAATGCTAGGAAATAGTGTTTAACAACAAAAATATCTTATTTTGATTAGCTAATGCTTATCAAATTTTAGTTTGCTAATTTAGAAAATTATATTATTTGAAATGTAAAATATTTATTTTTATAAATTTGTGAAAAATATGTTTTTGTTCTTTGAAATCCACCTGACACTATATGCCACATTTTGAGTTAAAATTTAAATCAAAAAATCAATCGAAAACACGATCAAGGAGAAAAAAACAGCTTTGAAGTTTATCACTTCCTTACTGAAGCGCTCCAAACCGATTCCGAACAACTAAGGATTCGATAACGTTATTCCTATCTAATATTACGAGGAAGGAAGCAAAGATTAATACGTGGTTGGCAACACAGATCATGACACAAAAAACTAACATCTCACGTTCTACTGCAGATATAAATAAAATTTTTGTTTTAAATTATTCTAAAATATTTGTGTTATTTTTTATGATAATAAATAATAATTTTTTTGATTTTTTTTTTGAGGATTTTGTGTCCATACCCCCTAAGGGTTTAGACATTACAGACACTCCCACAACAGAAACTAGAAATCGACTATATTTCTATTATTGTTTCAGCTTTCAGCTTTGGGCGCAATTATTAACTATTTTAACCTAAAAAAATTTTGTATTGCGTCTAAATTCGTCCTGGATGTTAAAGGATTAAATATGTAAATATATGAGTATAGAAAATAACAAGATATTTGAGACAGAACTTGAAATTCTATAACATTTATTTAAAATCAAACGAAACAATGGGAGTTACATCGAAGAATGTAATCATACAATGAAACTTAACAGTATTGAGTTGATATTTACATGAAAAATACATTCAATGGCATTGAGTTGAAATTTACATCAAAAACACATTCATGTAATTATATAAGGAGCACAATGAAGTTCTAATTTTTTTTTAACACATTATATTACTCTAAGACTTAAATACTTTGCTGACAGATACAAATTTTATAATAGTTAGTAAAATTCTGCTTTAAAAAATTTATATTTTATAATTGAAATATACAATGAAGTGATACTTTTCAAAATGCTAAACTGACAATTCAGATTTTTTTTACAAAACTAGTGCTAGGAAATAGTGTTTAACAACAAAAATATCTTATTTTGATTAGCTAATGCTTATCAAATTTTAGTTTGCTTATTTAGAAATATATTTATTATTTGAAATATGAAATATTTATTTTTATAAATTTGTGAAAAATATGTTTTTGTTCTTTGAAATCCACCTGATATAATACTTTGCTTAAAATTTAAATGAGGCTTAGAAGTAAATCAAAATATTAAGTGAAACAAAATCTATTTAAATTTTAACAATCAATTAAAGATATCTTCTTAGAAATTCGGTAACTTAAACTCAATGGAAGCACCAAAAAAAGTTCCCGTAACGGAATGTTAATCATTAGGAAATGTCAAGAAAAAAAAAGTTGTAGTTCAAACGTTCAAAGAAAATGCTTTTGGTTCATCTTAAGCAAAATTTCAATTTAAGTTTAAGTTGACGAGGTTGATTTATACCAAATTTGAGGTAATTTATCTAACGCACAAAACTGAAAAGCGTCTTTCTTATTATGGCGACTATTTATTAAAATTTAAAATTATTTTACCGTAAAATAAAGTAGTAAGCAGTACCTTTTCGTCATAGAGCAAATACTAACTAGTACCCTGTATACCAAATTAAATTTGACGATTGAAAACTGTAAATTTTTTTTGCATAAAAGCACACATTCAAACAAAATAACGAGAACATCGAGGACTTTTAATATTTTAAAAAACGAGGACATTTTTTCTCATCAATCACTTTATATTCATAAATCTTCGTGTGCATTAGAGGTAAATAAAGTGAGATGCCAAATAAATGCATTATTTTACAATTATATATGTAACTAAGAAAATATATGGTAGATATTTTAATGAGTATTGTAGATTATTATTAAATATAGTCACATATATTTTAACTGAAGTTAAAACACAATAAAAAAAACCGTTATCTTCATAATACGCGGTGATTAGTCGTTTCTTTTAAATAAAAATGTGTATGAATTACATCAAAATCACTGTGTAAAGAATTAGAATATAAAAATACATTTAATTTTTGTTTTAACCATGTAAGGAATGTATGGTAGCCCAAATAAGGCTTTATGTTATATAGTATATTTGTTCTTGAATTTTGGGATTGATATTTGTAGTGACGTGTACATTTCTTGGATATAATAATTTTTTGTTATGATTTATTTTGTTTTGCGAACTGAACTGAAAAGAGTGTGGAATAATTCGGGCGTTCGCTTTGGCGACGCGTTTGTCAAAACTTAAAAAGAACTTGACTGCTAAACATCTTGTCGTAAAGCTACAGATTATCTACATGTATTTGTCTGTACTTTTTGTGATTTGTTCTGTAATAAAAGTTCTCGTCTTAAAGAGAGTTTTGATGCAATTAGTACAGACAAGACTGGTGCAAGCTGTAACGGATTTAAGAAATTTTCATGCCATGCCATTTTTTGACGAAGACGATCGTCAAAAACCATTGCTTCGATGGGATCGGAGATTTAAAGTTGTAAGTACCTAACTAGAGTTCAGTTAAGTTGGTACATAGGACAATGGTAAATAATAAAACATATAGGACTATTGTGATACTAAACATGAGACTATGATGTGTTTTTCCGAACTTTGAAGTAACAGTGCTGTGACTTTGATTCGAACGAGTGACTGTGCTACATACACACGAGTGACTGTACTGTGATTTTTGACTCCTGAACTGAGAGTCTAACAGTTGACTGAAAACTTTCCTCTTCGAGAAAGTTTTCTCCGGGAAGGGAGAGTCTTTAGTGACTTGTACATTTCTTGTATATAATTATTTTTTGTTATGATTTATTTTGTTTTGCGAACTGAACTGAAAAGAGTTGGATTAATTCGGGCGTTCGCGTTCGCTTTGGCGACGCGTTTGTCAAACTTAAAAAGAACTGCTAAAACATCTTGTCGTAAAGTACAGATTATCTACATGTATTGTCGTACTTTTTGTGATTTGTCTGTAATAAATGTCTCGTCTTAAAGAGAGTTTTTCTTATGACAATTTGATGCACAATATTATTATATTAGTTTAATAAAAAAACATTGAAATAGTTACAAAAAATACTCTGCCTAAGTGCACCAATATTCAATTTTCAATATTCCATGAATTAATATTCAATTTTAGTACAAAACCTGCATCAATATTCAATTTTGAACTAAATAGTTGTGACTGCAAATTCAATAATATCCTACAAAAATTAATTAAATGTCTACCATATTATCCTACATATTTAATTGTAAAATGGATTAGTTGTTCTAAATACACGGCTCAAAACAATTAGGGGAGCACTTTCCGTACTTTTGTATACCCGTCCAGTTCCGACATCTTATTTTTTATTATAAAAATCAAAAATTTGTGAAATAGATTCCTTATGCATCCAGGTTGAAATGGTAAAAAACAGAAAAAAAAATCTTAATTTTTTAACTAAAATTTAAGGGGGAAAAATTGGAATCATAACTTTTGAATAAATTATAACAATAGTTTTTTCAAACTTTTAACTGTAAAAAAAAAGTAAAATCAAAATTTAGACTTCTTCGAATGCAAACGTGAAGAATTTAGGGTCAATTTATTTCATAAAAGTTTTTAGGAGGGAATTTTATTTTACTATGTTTTTGATATTTTCATTCAATTAAAGCAACACATTATTTAATTCTTCAAAAGACATGATTTCTTCCATCCAACGATAAATAACAACGATTTCAACTGAACTGAAGAGAAAAAAAAATCGGAAGCTGATGATACCGAATGGAATCATTGGGGACGAAATGGTTTAAACCATGCATTCCCCTAATTGCTTTGAGCAGTGTAGAATTCTCTAATATACTCAATGATATAGCAGTAGAGGTTTTTTCACAATAGCTGCCATTTGTTAGCTGATAAATGTATTTAATTTATACACATATGAAACATGCATGTTGTAAGGTTATTTAATAAATGATTTTACTAATGACATGCAAATATTATGACATGATTGAGAAATATCCTAACGGAAGACACAGTGACTGAAAAAGTTTTCCTTGAGAAGTTTAAAATGTTAATATAATATTATTATTATTTACACATTCCCGATTCTTTTATAAATTAATCATGCAATACATGTTTTAAGAATTCTCAATGTTTTATGTTTATCTTTCTTCTAGTAATATAAAAAAAAATAAGTATATAAGATAATATTTCTATTGTTTGTGAACATAAGGAAAATTATAATAACAATTATAAAAAAATATTAGCAATGAATTTAGTAAATTTTTAAAATACAATATAAATTTTTGTTGAAGTATGTGTATCATTATTTATATAATGCCGAAAAAATTAATAGCGTTTATCTATGATGTACACTTTTGAAGTGTAAACATATTTATATTTAAGAATAAAATATTTAAAATAAAGAAACATATCACCATCTTAAGTTGCACATATTTAAATGCAAAAGGTAACCATCTATTACAATGATTAAAGAAGTTGATATATTTTGTTCATTAATATTCATAAAGTAGAATGACTCTAAATGCAATTGACACATTTTTTATCAGATAAATATTGCGCATTTATTATCATAAATATTGCACATTTATTATCAGATAAATATTGCACATTTTTGTGAATGAAAAAATGAAATAGCATATTGTGTATGTATGTTAACTCTTAAACAAAAGGTGCAGTGTGCATGTGCATTGTATTCATAATATGCTTGACAGCAGAAATGAGAAAAATCATAGTTTGTAACTTGGCCTTTATTTCTAAATAATTAACGAGGTTTAGAACAAGAATTTTTGCCTGACGTAGAAAAAATGAAGCCTATGTAATAAACTCAAACAAATCAATATAAGGCTCGAATATTTGCCCAACGCCTAGCAATTTGTTAAAACAGTTGTTTATTTATTATATCGATTTAATGAAATGTTTCGCCAAACATTTAATTAAGGTCTTGTCTTTGTTTGAGTATAACTGCATTTAGTGCAATGACTTCTGAACTAAAATTCCTTAATTCTAATCACAAACTCACAAGGATTCAGTTGGCGCGTTATTTCTATTCGATTTGAAGCTTTTCGTTAAATTCGAATTTTCATTTTTGAAAGGAATTCCTCGTTAGATGCATATTTGAATGATGATGTTAAAAGGGTATAAAATGGTTTAAAAGATACTCAAAATTACGTTACTTTGGCATAAAACTTATTATTAATTTTTAAATTTTTTCTCCAATTCGTTAAACTTCAATAATTCCAGTAAATGTTTCTTCATGAAAAATCCTCCGTATTTACACAATATATAGTTCGAGGACTAGAAGGTGGGGAGCAAGATATGCAAATGAACTGTGATATTCATACTTTCTTTCTGAAGATTTTGATTGGTGCCAATTATTGAGAGGACAACGCTATGCATTATTGGGGTAACAGATACAATGACATTTGAATATCGTTTTTCAATATTTGACGACACAGTATGAGCCGTGACTTGAACATATTTATAGGTGTTTATAGATGCAGATGTTGGATTCACAATCTTACTAGACAGTTTGAAGAGTAATGTGTATAACTTTGCTTCTAAAGACAAAGTGATGGCCCATTGGAAATGAATATTTACAATTCATTCTTACTAAAAACATAATTATTTGCACAAAATAAAGTATTGTCAATGACATGCAGAGATCTTGATGTCAGAATATTGTTAACACAGTAATTTACAATATACCTTTCTAAAACAGAATACATTTATTATGATTCCATATGAAGAGTACAGGGTAAGAACCTCTTGATTTATTAGGAGTCATTCCGTAATTGTGTCTGCTTGGCGGACATTAGCGACGGAAAACCAGTTTCTCTCTTTCTTCTTTGCTTGGTCCAAGCGTCGGAATCGTGCATTGAGTGAATCTCGGTAGGTAGATACTGGTTTCCTTACAACTGTTTAGGCGATTACTTTCTATCTTCGCCAAAATCAGCTGAGGAAAGTTCTCAACGAAATTAAGCGGTTTCTCCCCTGTACTCTTCATATGGTATTTCCAGGTGATGGAGTGGTTAATTTGTAACTTAACATTCTAAACACGTGCAGTTGTAATAGTAGAGCAAAGGACATTCTGAAACTGTACGATTGGAGATTA
The DNA here is from genome assembly GCA_023701765.1 of Hylyphantes graminicola. Taxonomy (NCBI): domain Eukaryota; kingdom Metazoa; phylum Arthropoda; class Arachnida; order Araneae; family Linyphiidae; genus Hylyphantes; species Hylyphantes graminicola. The sequence continues at coordinate 42,996,200 of CM043117.1, read as the reverse complement.
TATATCTGTAGCAAACGCTTCAGTAATAACGACATCGTCTTTGGCACGAGGAACACGAGTATAAATAAGACCATACACAAAGCGTCTTTAGAAAAATGTGCAGTATTTAATATAAAATGCATTAAAAAAAAAGAAAAAATTCTGCCACACATTCCTAGTTTTTTGTGACCATAGAAAACTTGTTGACTGTAAGCAATAGCCAGAAACTTTTCAATTTGGTTTTCTAGTGTTGCTAAATGCAACGCAACAGAAAATCAGAAGGTTGAATGCTAATCTTTAGATTTACAGTTTTCAGGGTATCTTAAACAGGTTACGTCAAAAGTAAAGTTGGTTAATGATGTATTCAAAATGACCATTTATGATACACGATTATGAGGGAAAAAATCTCTAGATTGGCACAATATCAGGGAAAAAGAAACCAGCATGCAAAAATGACGTGCATAGCCAACTCAAGTTGCATTTTGATTTCTTTAGCATTTAAAAGGTATGCTTTTAGCCTGAAGACTTAGGCTGATGAACCCTAATGCCAACTGGCGAGCAGTTTAATGCAGGAATTTTAGACATTATTGAGCAAAATTAATTTGATCATGCCATCTTGATTCAGTCTATCCGCTCATTGATTAAGTCAACTCACTGATTTTACAAATCTTAAATAGGCAACTGGAATGGCCATGCCTATAATGACGTCACAGTTACATCAACTGTTGTCTTCAACCCCACAGACGAACCACCCCACCCACCCAATTCATCTAAACGCTAAAGGTCACGTCAACAGTTACGTCAAGTATGGTTTTTCTTTTCCACAAAGAAACTATGCTCCGCCTCTGTCATATTGTCAATTTTGAGCACTATTTAGCCCAGTTAACTAAAGCACGTCTTCTTCATTCAGTCTATCGTTTATTAATTAAGTCTTGTCATTCATTTTCCAAATCATAAACTGGGTTAGTGGTATAGACACCTGGAAGAAATGCCCTATGCTGATCCATTAGTTGTAAATTACAGCATGTCATCCTGGACAGCGAGATGATGGGAGGACCCACTCTTTTTGTTCAGATTGACGACGGTTGTGGTTTAGTTGTAAATTACAGCATGTCATCCTGGACAGCCAGATGATGGGACGACCCGCTCTTTTTGTTCAGATTGACGACGGTTGTGGTTTAGTTGTAAATTACAGCATGTCATCCTGGACAGCCAGATGATGGGACGACCCGCTCTTTTTGTTCAGATTGACGACGGTTGTGGTTTAGTTGTAAATTAAAGCATGTCATCCTGGACAGCCAGATGGTGGGAGGACCCACTCTTTTTGTTCAGATTGACGACGGTTGTGGTTTAGTTGTAAATTACAGCATGTCATCCTGGACAGCCAGATGATGGGACGACCCGCTCTTTTTGTTCAGATTGACGACGGTTGTGGTTTAGTTGTAAATTACAGCATGTCATCCTGGACAGCCAAGTGATGGGATGACCCACTCTTTTTGTTCAGATTGACGACGGTTGTGGTTTAGTTGTAAATTACAGCATGTCATCCTGGACAGCCAAGTGATGGGATGACCCACTCTTTTTGGTCAGATTGACGACGGTCGTGGTGGTGGAAAAACTGGTACAGCTCTCCCTGGCCCCTCGTCCGTTGTAGAGGGCGATGCTTTCGCCGTGGTGCGGGGACGCCTGGCTCACCGATTGCCTTGGGTTCTTCCCGACTGACTTCTGGACCTTCCATCGCTCCAGGTGGTGCCTTAGTGAGTTCTGGACCTAATGGAGGAAAAATAGGAGAGGTGTAGTGTAATCGTTTCCGACTGCCTATTTCTAGCCTCCATCAGGAGCTTTAACACAGCCAATACACGCCTCGTAATTTAGAACCCCGGTTAAGTGACGAGGACGTCACCTGAGAGGGTACCCAACGGAACTTCGAGCGACATCGTACGCTGACGCCGTCGGGACTTTGGACTCCACAGATTTAACGAGCACGTCTGTCCCAGTGTACTCGGGCGCATCCGTCACGAGTTGGACTTTATACTATTTCCCAGTACAGATATCCGATTTAAAGGATGACTGGCAGAACACTCTTAAAACGAACGAGCAATTTTAACTCAGTCTCAGTTAATTTTCACTCCTCCAGTCTAGAAAATGCACTTCTCTAGAGGAGTGGATCCTTTTTGTGTTAAACATCCGACAGGATCACTCCAAACGAGTGATTTTAACTCAGTCTGAGTTAATATTCATTATTCACTTCTTTCCAGTGTCGAAAATGCACTTATCCTACTGGAGTGGATTTCACTCTTTTGTTTTAAGAGTGTAGGTGGGATTCGAACTCCCGCACTCCTGAGTGGCAGAATCCTGAGGCAGATGCCTTTAACCACTCGGCAACGGACGGGCTATAGGAGAGGTTTAATTAAGAAGCTGGCCCGTCCGTGGCTTAGTGGTTAAGGCATCAGCCTCTGGATTGAACCTTTTTCACAGGTGCGGGGGCTCAAATCCCACCTACTGCCAGTCATCCAATAAATCGGATCTATGTACTGGGAAAGAGCAGAAAAATCCAACTCGTGACTGATGGGTCCGAGTACACTGGGACAGACGCGCTCGTTAAATCTGTGAAGTCCAAAGCCCCGACGGCGTCTGCGTACGATGTCGTTAGAAGTTCCGTTGGGTGCTCGCTCAGGTGCCGACCTCGTCACTTGACCAGGGTTCTAAATTGCGAGGCGTTATCGGCTGTGTTAAACTTCCAAAAAGAGGCTAGAAATAGGCAGTCGGAATCGATCACATTACCTTACCATTAAGAAGCAGAAATCATGGCGCACTAAAGCTACACGAGAACTATCGGTGACTAGCGTCCTAATTCAAAACCACAGTCGAGTGACAAGCCGCCACCTGAGTAGGCAAGGACTTTTAAAGGCCACATTGCACTCGGCGGGCACCTCAAATTTAAAACACCATTGAAGTGCCCTCCTTTTACACGGGGTATTATTTGCCGGGCGTTTTGGGCTACACAGACCGTTTATATTTTGGCAATGCCCGGCCTCGGACATTTTAATTGCAGGCTAAGCGCTTTACCGACTGGACTCTCCAGCCCTTTTTAGCTATGGAGGACAACTATGAGGCTAGATTGAATATTATCATAGTCCAATTTTGCATATGGAAATAAGGATACCTTATAGAATTAGTTGAGCTTCAAACACTATATTTATAAAGAAAAATATAAAATATAGCACGGTCGTTAATGCAGTAATAATTAATTAACATTAAATGACATATGTTCTATCTAAATATTTACTCTAGATTCAGCGTTCCAAGTAGGAACGACAAAGTAAATTGGAACATCTGGATTTGTGTTGTAATTTATTTATTTTGTTTGGCGTATTGGAGCAATTTTTTACTAAACTGAAATATTGCTTTACTTGCAGAAAAAAATACAGTTAAGTAAAATGTAACTTCTACAATTTTTTTTTCTTAGTTGTAAGTTACCAGGTTTTACTGTAACCTAAATTATTCATCATAACACTCGAAAAATGTAGACACATAGGTGAAGATAGATTGCCCATTCTGTTTCAAAATGCTTTCGTTCTTTCATATAAATAAATAAAAACTTGAAACCTTTAAGTATACTTTCTTCACAAATACCTCTAAGAAGAAAATTCTGCAAGAACGAGAAAATATACCTATTTTTTCGCGGTTTTCCTTTCCTTAGGTCTTGACGTTTTATTGAAACAAATGATGTCGACTACCTCAAGTTTAGAACAAAATTCCCAAGTTAAAGTGAGTTTGAAGTAAGTGAGATCATATTTTAAACTTTTATATTGAATTTTTTTTGAAGTAGTTGCATTACATTATAAAACATTCTATGTTTTATTATGATGCGTGGGGGTATCAAGTATCAGTTTGTCGATATTATATTTTATAAACAGAAAACAACGACATACACTCTTCAAACAAACGAGTGAATTTAACTCAGTCTGAGTGAATTTTCACTCCCTTCGGTGTCTAAAATGCACTTCACCTATAGGAGTGGATTTCACTCTTTTGTTTTGTTAAACCTCCAACAATCTTAACAACAAACGAGCGATTTTAAGGCAATTAGGAGCGATTTAGGAGTTAAATTTTACTCCTTCCCAGTGTCGAAAATGCACTTCTTCTATAGGAGTGGATTACACTCGTTTGTTTTAAGAGTGTAAGAAAGGATCAAAACATTGTTTAGATTAAAAATTTTATCAATTACAGAAAACTAATTTAATAAACATATGAGTATTTTACAGCAACACTGACCAAAAATTCACTATTGGTTGGACCATTTTTATTTTTAAGCATTCTTTATCATATTTTCAATTTCATTCAGTGCTTTAACGTATGCATGATTTGGAATCAAAATTCCAATTACAATATGTTAATTTATTAATCACGAGACCCCGATTCACGAGCCCTAACCTCATGAGTGGTTGTAAACGCCACAAATATGTCATGACTTTTTGACATTTCCAGCTAGTTTATTAAAGCATGTGTAGGGAAGCATGGTGATTTTCACCTGGGAAGGAAGCTTAAAATGGCAAGATATCCGCCTGCGTACTAAGTCGCAAGCTTTAAAAACGGGATATTTATTAATAATTAACATAGATTTTCTATGCAGTCAAAATACACAGAAAGGAACTGCTCAAAAAGAGCGAACAAATCTAGTTTAAATTTGTTTTAAGTAATTTTTCAGCCAATAAAAATTTATACGAAAAAATGACATTTTTCCTAAAACTCATTTCATAAAAAGTACGTAAAATATTTAAATTAGCTTTTAACTCGACACAGTTTTAATAATTTTAATTTAGATCAATGAAACACAGTACTCTGAATTTTCATTATAATTGATATATTTTTACAGTTGTTAATATGGAACAGCAATAATGAAAAAACGCCCCTATTAGATTGGTAAAAATAGTTATCTTTATTTTTGATTAACATTCTTTAAAAAAATCACATAAACATTTCAGAAAGAGAACATGACATGCGAAATGTACAATTAATAATTTGCTTTAAAAAAAGTAAAAAAAAAACGCTTGAGTATCCCCTTCCTCAAAAAAATAATAACCAAAAAAAGTCTCAATTAAAATTTTTTTAAGCTTCAACCAACATAAATAAACTATTATCTGAAGTTACCTTACAAAGTTTAAAAAACAACAAAACAATATTTAATTAGTAGTATTGCAACGTATTTTTTTTAGTGCAGTTGGGTTTCTTAGAACATTGTAACAACTCTTGTCGTTATAAGCAAGATAGTTTTTGATTAATGATACAATTTTTTTGAAATAAATGTAGCACAGATTGAAATGATAGACTAAGCTACTTTTAACAGCAGCAAATGACTAGTAAATGCAAGTAACATTTTGTGTTAAATTCCGTATTTTATAAATTAGAATTAATTTTAAGGAAAACGAAAAATTGCCAAAAAATATAAGAATTGCATTTTAATTTATGTTCGATTTCAATTCAATTCTATTTTCAATTATGGTAATAAAATTAAAAATACTTACTTCACCATTTAAGAAACAGTATAAGACAGCCACCACAAAACCCTGAAAAAATTATCCTTGTATTTCAATATTAAAAGTTACGAAATGCAACGTTATTAAAATATTTAAAAATGCATACAATTAAATTGCAATAAATAATTACTTGTTAGCCAATCAAACTGTTATGGTTTGAACTTTTAACTGCAATACTTCATTCTTTAGCAAAATTTTTATTTGTACATTTGACTTTCTTTTATTTGTCTATTGCAGCAGCCTAGTGCAATGGATTTTTGAGAAAAAAAAATCACACTACGATATGAAACGTCAATACGTCTGCACAATAGGGGATATCGGAAGCACGAATTTTGAAAATTCAAAAATGGAATGCTATAAAAAGTTGTCTCTATGGGCACTTGTTACAGGAAAAAGTTTAGTTCGATCACACAATATTTTGGTCTGAGAGAATTGGTTTGAAATTCGACTATTTTGGTAAAAAATGGTTATTATCCATTAAAAAAATACTTTTTTTGATTTTAAGTAACATATATACGGTCACCAGGTTATTAATTTAGAGCAAAAAATAATGGTAGAGTGACTGCATTATTGAGATTCCTCGTATTATTAGGAAAAGACAGTTTTGAAGCCATTTCATGGTACACGTACATAACAATACAAAATAACAATATAAAACTTTTCTTAAACGCTCTTCGGTTTGTTAAACAGTCATCGAAACAGTACAGCTCTATTAATGTGAATCACAAAACACAGAATTCATATTTGATGATGTTTTAAGACTGTCTTTGCAGTGAAGAAACAGCCCTGTGTATACGCCTTTTTTGGTAACTAGGTGCCCGTGAAGGAGGCCCAGTGGCTTAGTGTTAGTGACTCGCATTGCCACGCCCCAGGTCCGGGGATTGAATCCCGGATTTGGTGAGGTTAACCCATCCTTTCATTCCTTGAGTGGGTCCATAAAATTGGTACCAAGCATGATTGGGAACTAAACACTGGGGGTTCCACGTGAGGACGAGAGCTTTAACGGGACATGTGCCTAGCACCTCAGAGCCCTAGGTCACGAAAGCTGAAATGGGCACGGCAGGCCTTGGTCCAGTAATGGATTGGCGCCGAGGAGTTTAGTTTAGTCTAAGTGCTCGTTAAAACATTTTTTTAGTAATTGATTAGTATTTTATTAATATACAGGCCATTATTATTGGACTATACAGGAGTTTTACGGTCATGTTCAATTTCAGTCAGGAAAAAAAAACATCAAAACAGGCCAGACTTGTAAAAATACATTTTCGCCATCCATTGTAATTTAATGACTCACCTGTATTGACAGCAACGTAGCCTGAATGTATATGAATACAACTTCAGCTACGGGATCGCTTGGAGTAGCTATCACCACAATATACGTCACTCCTAAGAGCGGTATCAATACCAGAAGGGCTTTTGCAGCTTTCCTAAACGATAAACCATGCTTTAGATAATGGATCTTGCTTAGACAGGTCAAGATCTCCATCATCATTACGGGCCAAATAAATTGATTTGTGGTTCTTTATGTCATTAGATTGCCTTTTCTGCAGTCTATCAACACACTGTAAGATGTATCATCCGTCTGTGGTGTTTTATTTGGTTGCGTTGCATTGCATCACAGTGTCAGGTACTAACATATATAAGGGCTGCATTGCTCGTACTTATATTCATAGGTTGTACTATTATAGATAATGAAATGAAGAAGAGGAAGGTGCATATTATCTGGACAAGCATTATTATTTATATATTTTCCCATTGATATCTTTCCATGTGATATTTCTGCATTAATAGATTAAATTCCAGAAAAAAGCCATATGTAAAAAAATTACAGACAGACATCATGTATCTTTAAAAACCTTATCGCGTCATTGTTAAACAACATAGAGAATTGATCAATATTTTATTCAGTATACTTTCTATACTCTTTGATTCATCTCTTACATTACGCGAGAATGTTTTCATATTTGCCTTAATAAACTTTAAATATTTAGAATCGTCATTTAAGGTAGGCGAATACCCAAAATTCTAAAATTTTTACTATTACTTTAATCTTTTCCAAATTTGGCATAGTGATTTCAAATATAGTGAACAATGCTTTTTGGGCAATTTTTTTTATTTAAATATAATTGATTTATTTTAAACGGTGTTTTTCAACTAAAAAAAGGGGTTTACGCCAACACTTCTAGCATAAAAAGTTTTACATTAATTTACCTGAAATTTTTCACAGATGCTATTTCAATATATATATGCCGCCCCGGTGGCTGAATGGTTAGTGTACTAGAATTTGGAGCTGCTGGGGTCGGGTTCGAATCCCGGTCAGGCATGGATGTTTGTGACAGTCAATAAATGTTGTTATTTGTCTATGTGTTATTTATTTCTTTGTGACTGTAAAATTTCTTTCTGTGTCTGTCCCACTTGACGAAAGCTTATAAGCGGTTCTCTGAACAAGCACACAAGCTGGAATATATATGTATCATACCATACCAATATATATCTGTGCCATGATCCTCTAACATCTGGTGTAAGTATACAAGTTTTTTTTTTAAAAATGTCCAAGTGTAAGTTAATCGAAAAAAATCCTTCTTTTGTGGTTAATTTATGACATTTTTCTTAATAACTTTTTTTCTTGTAATTTGTATGTAACTCTAGAGGGTCATTGCATGTATCAGTTCAAAACGAAGAATTTAACACATAATAAATGTTCATAGGATGAAAATTCAATGTGGTAGACTTGTTGGCGTAAACAGCCTAAATAGTATTATTCATTATATTTGAAATCACAATGCCAAATTTGGAAAAAAATTAAAGTAATAGTAAAATTTTTAGAATTTTGGGAAATTTTGGGTATTCGCCTACCTTAAGTGTCTAAATCATAAATAACAGATTTGCAGTGATTAAATTCTAAAAGTTGTCTTGCACTCATCTGTCCTATTTATAGATGATTAAGAAACATATAAGTGGCAATATATATCACTTTAGACATCCACAATAAAATGATTTGATGTTTTCAATTTTTAATAATATGAACTAGAAAGTAATAAAACTAATAAACTGATTTGAAATTCATCCTTATCTCTAACGCGCATATTTCCAATTACAAAAATGTAGTTACGATTATGTGTTTAGTGGCATGATACGATTCTTGAAATCGTATATTATTTTGAAAAATAGAAAAATATCCTAATAAATAAATAATAATTCAGACTCTCAATAGAAACTACCTTAATAAAGTGATAAAAAAAATCTCAAAAACAAGAGCATTTTAACGACATTATTTTCCCAAGTATCTCCTATAATTTTTGTTATTATGTTTTTATAATGAGGATGCTGCTTAGTTTGTAAGAATCAGGGAATTCAAAACAATGCTATTATTTGCTTTTAGATTGTTACTATATTTGAATAATTCTGAATATTTTCCAACGGTTGGTGTTTTTCACATTAAATTCAATTATTTTTGCAGATTTGAGTTTATTTTGCGTGTTGTGATGACAAATAGTAAAAATTAGATTCTTCTTTTTTTTTTGTGAAGAACAAAGGCTAAAAAGGAGAACATTGTCGTTATTTTTAATATAGTTTTTTTTAAAAAAAAAATCAGTATAATGATATATAAAAATTCTGCTTCAATTCTGCTAAATATTTTTGAAATAAATAGATGGTCTGAATAAAAGTAGACATGGGAATCCTTTTTAAAGCGTACAATGTTTTGAGGATTATTTATTCATAGACATAAATAACAATATAAATGAATACAATTACTTGGTTTTTTTTACAATTAGGAATTCAGCAGGCACAAAAAGTCCAGGGATTTTATTAATTCATATTAAATATTTAAATTAGTAAAAAGTAAGCCATTACGGCTTTCATAGAGAGGGCCAAGAACAGCCACCAAAGCATACACAACCTCATATCTAGAGGTCTTATTAAAAAGTGTGTCACAGCTGCAGATTATTATTACTTGGTGAGCATGAAAAGGTATGTCTCTTATAAATTCCTGATGTCTTTAATTTGAACGGTTTTTTAAAATTTAATCGGCGAAATTAATTTTTCTATTAGCACGGTTATATTTTTTAGCGATAATTTTAAAAAAATACATTAGTAATATAAATTTATTGAATTATATTGTATTCTACACAACAAACGATTTATTCACACCATAAAAACGTCCGAAAACAAAAATTTTGCAAGAAAAAAAAACATAAAGAGTCTTTTTTTAAGACTTCAAAAAATTACTGTAAAATTAAGCTTCGTTTTGTCCAAACATACTAGTAAAATAAAAAGAAAATATACAACTCTAATACTTCTCCGCTATGAGTGGTCAGAACGCCTTGGCTTTTATGCCATCAACACGAATTCGTATACGGGTAAGCAACTTTTGTTTTTAGCATTACCTTTCTCAGCAATACAGAAAATATATTTTATGCACCAATATTTTATGAATCGCATAGAATTTATTTTCTGTGCAGAATAAAAGAAAACGACCAAAGGCGCGTTCCTTATTTTTTTTTACTTATATTCTTACCATAAAAAGAATACTATGGCTTATAGAACACCATAAGAACTCTTATAAGGCCTTTCAATGACTCCAGGTTGCGTAAAATGTTTTTGAATTTATACAATAGATTTCATAAAAAAAGAAAATTTGTGAATAGAATATCAAAGGTATTTTATTGGAGCGAGTGTTATCCGAATTTCATTGAAGATTTTTACAAAGGGTTTTCAGAATAAAATATTAAAAAAAAATAAGGATTGCTTTAAAATAAAATATGAGCTCTACAAACCTGTACTGTTTAGATTCAATTGTGTTTGAAGCTCGAAGCTTTGTAATCAGCACCCACATGATTTTGGTTAGAAAGAATATGTTTATCTGATAAAAGGAGAAAAATATTGTTGTAAAAAACATCAACTTAGTTAATAAGAATATTTAAATTTATATATCACACCAAAACTTGCTTAGCGTAACGTCGTTGTAACATAGTTAATAAAATTCGTACTAAAACTATGTTACTGTGACTTCCTAAATCCCATTAATTTACCTTTTTTTTTCTCTCTAATGGGGCCATTTCTCCTCCAGGGATCTTTTGCGCGCCACATAATCATATGACATGCGTATGAAAATCCAAAGACTCAGCCGGTGATAGAACCCGCGATCTTGGACTTGCGAGGCGGACACGTTTAACATACCAGCCACTGAGCCACTTTAATTTATAGTTAAATTTGGCGATTTTAACCAAGGTGGCGTTTTTACAAATATTGAATTTTTTTTGCCTTTTACAAATGATATGGAACAAATATTAGTGAATGACATTAGAAACAACAGTATTGGCTTCAATATTATTACAATATCAAAAAATAATAATTTAAAGATTTTCGGCCTAATCATGGGAACGTAATTTCACAGAGTATGTAGTAGTAACGTAGTAGTAACAAGAAATTCTGAAATAATAGTCAACTATCCTCTTACTTGAATGCTCATAGACATATTCATGGTACGGATAAGCAGCCGAAAACAAAGTATATAAGTATCTATTACAATATATTTCTTACAAAAGGGGAACTTTAAAAATTAGCCGGTTAGAACAAAGGTAAAAACGGACAGTTAAATGAAATGTAGAGAGATGGAAAGCTTACAGATAGGAGAAAGAAAAGTGTAAAAATTTGGTATTTGAAGTCATTTATTTCTGACAAAAAAAATAATGTTTGTATGCAGACTGTTGGACAGGCAGAAGGAATGAATTTTCCACTATGTCAATACTTATTTTCTATTAATTCTTTTTTATTTAAAAAATGAAAGTAGGCTAAAATGGATAAAAGCGATTACATAAGTAATCGGCTTTATTTTAATAAGAAGCTGAGTGTTTATTTTGATTTATATATGATATTGATGGTTCAATCAGTAAGTTAATATATTGAAACAATATCTACTTACCAAGAGCACCAACATAACGGGACAGCTAAACACATAGTCATAGTAGTCTTTATTTTGCCAAGGACAGCTAAAAAGACACAAACACAATCTATAAGTAAACACGTTTATTAAACACGGAGCCTGTTCAAACGTTTGTATCAATCAGACAAAACAATTTCGATACGATCGGTCCGAACAAAATGTATTTAACCAATCACTTATGTAACTTTGGGTTAATCCACAGTCAAGGAACATACTTATAAACTAAAGTAATATAAATAGAGGATAAACAAATTGCACATGCGGATAAAAATCAGAATATCCAAAATAATACTATTTTCCTCTGAAAATAGAAAGGTGATTGTTTTGTAGAAAATAATGAATCAAAAACGATTTCGTTTTGAATAAGGAAATATAGATAATTTAGGCTTTAAAAGGGCTTTTATCGATATAATTTTCTGAAATCAATGGCAATAGAGGTAAAAAATAATTTTAAGCAAAAATAATTTTTAGTTAATGTATAAGCCAATTTTAAAGAAATATATAGGTGGAAGGTAGGTGTAGGATGTAATGGGTCCTGTAATGAATTGGTATTTACATTTTTTAAAAAGGAAATTGGAAGTTTACAGGTCAAGTTATATTGGGACAAAAGTATGCCTCGATTTAAAAATTCAATTCCTAAATCTATTAAGAATTAATTAATACTTCGTACAAAAAAATCACTGAATTTTTTAGAATCTGAAGTAGATGAAATATTTCAAGATATGCAATTTTTTAAAAAGTTTTTATGCGTAAAATCTCTTGTTTAGACTATTTTACACTTATTTATATTTATAAAAATTAAGTTAAGACAATCTTAATTTAAAACTAAATATTTAGATTTTATCCAAAGACATTTAATCACTTTAATCACAAAAGAAGGTTTTCAAAATTAATTCGAATATTTGTCTTTCTGGATGGGTTTTGACTCAACAGAAGATCTTGATTTTCGTTTTGTTTCATGCCAAATTTTGTTCGATAAAATAACTCCTATTAAAATTTGTATATTCAGTTTTTTTTTGTTACAAAACTGAGTTTGTTGACAATAATAACGCTTAAATGGTCCTTTGTTTACAATAACAAACTTAATTTAGTAGCTGCTGAAATCGTTTAGATGTATAAAGGAAAAAGTTTTTGAGACTTGGAACTTCACGCTTAAAGTTTTTGTGCGAAGTTAATAATTTTTTTGGATAGTTTTTTTTAAAAAAATGCGAACTAACATCCTAATTTAAAGAAAGTATTTATGCCATAACATTGAAAATATAGATAAAGATAATTAAATTTTAAATTACCATATAATAATCTGTAGTTTCTTATTATTACTTCATATCTACTATATTCATTATGGTTATCACATTCCACATAAATGGCTTATTTATAACTTATTGTATCGACACAACGTTGCATAATTAATTTGGTAAATATTACAGTTAGCCTTGCACTAGAAGTAGATAGTCATATAATTAATTTTTATGCCGAACACTCCCCAGATAATATGCGATTACACTCTTGAAACAAAATAGTGAAATCCTCCCCTATAGGAAAAGTGCATTTTCGACACTGGAAAGGAGTGAAAATTAACTCCTAAATCTCTCGTAATTGCCCTACATTCTTCCTAATCACCTTAAAATCTCGTTTGTTGTTAAGATTGTTGGAGGTTTAACAAAACAAAAGAGTGAAATCCACTCCTATAGTTGAAGTGCATTTCCGACACCGAAAGGAGAGAAAATTAATTCAGACTGAGTTAATATCGCTCGTTTGTTTTAAGAGTGTAGTTGTTTATGTGACGAAAAGTGAGTGCGACGGTCAATAATGTTGGTTACTCTTTTGGAAACCTAAGCTTAAAGGTGGTGGACCCTACCTAAACCAATAATAATCATAAAAAAACCTAAGAAAATCTCACCCTCTCTGTGCCAGGGGTTCTTCAGCTGCCCCTCCGGCAGTCCCCTTGACGATCGCCCAGGCTGCAGCTACAAATGCAGGGATGCCTGCAACAGAAACGGCCAACTTAGCATACAGGTTTTGTCTCTCATAATAAAGAGACTGATAAAAGAGGGATCTTCAGTTTCATGTATTGCGAAAAATGGTTTCACCAAAAATATGGTTTCTAGTAGATGCAAGCTGTGTGGTAGAATTTTTGTCACAATATTTTCAGTACTCTGTTGAAAATATCTTTTTTAAATGTTTGTGTGCAACTAAAAAATGGCTAACACAGAAAATATGCCGATACATTTCACCATACATTCGTTGTAATAATTAGTATGCTGTTGAACCACATTACTGTGTTGAATCATTTCTCAGGTTTTTGTTCCCAAACCTGAAAAATGGTATACGATAATACCGTTGCAGCTACCAGAAACCTTTATTGTGGTGAGATCAAACATAAAATGCTAACATTGTTTATAACTAATGCATGAATTCGAAATCCTAATTTTTATGAAAGTATTGCTTTAAAATTTAGGCACGTGTTCTTTTTAATTGAATATAAAGGTCATTATCATTTAAATCTCGCCTAGAAATTCTGCAAATTGTGTAACCATAGTTTTTTAAGGGTTGTCAAGAGAATTGTTAAAGGCAGCAAAAAACAATAATAATACCACATAACATTAGTATGGTGAAATTATTTCCTTGTTTCTTAGCCAACCAATCGACTCGAAAAGTTTTGGGTGCAACATGACATATTAATATTCTAAAGTGGAATTATTCAGGATCTGTTGCGAATAGTTAATTTCTTTAATGATTTTAAGCTACTAAATCCATTCTTGAAAATTATTAATGCAACGCATATCGATTCAGAATGTATTCAGAATGAAATTCTTTGTATTTCTATGTAGGCACTTTTTAATCGAAAACAATTATTTTAACTTAATCAGAACTTAATACATAGGTAGATTAAATGGTCATAAATTAAAAATTGATGACATATTTGGAATGTTATAAAGGTTGGAAAACGTTTATATACAAGACATTGTTTTAATTTTTGCCACTAGAAATTTTGGAAAACCTGCCACGACGCTAGATTTTGAATTCGGTAGTGCTTGGGAGATTAGAGGTTTAAGTTATTTTTAAAACAAATACACTTTAAGAAGAGAGAAGAACCATCTTTTATCATACGCAATGATAAAACTGTAAGTAAAATAATAGTTTGTTTAATATAGTTTTTAATGTTAGCATAAAAAATTACTCAACGTTAAAAAAATCATAAAAACAGCTCTAACACGAATATTTCAACACCAACTGAACAAAGATTCTTGTGGTTGACATAGGCCGTGTTGCTTCATAAATTTACAACATGGGAAAACTAGCCCCGGTCTCCCCTTTTTTATTTGGTATGTTTTTAAATTTTTAATGTATTTGTAAATCCAAAGGCTTTAGTAAGCTCTAGCAATTTACAAAAAATAATTTTTAAGTGTTAAAATGTATTTGCGACAGTTTTCAGAGGATAAACGTTTTTGTTATAATTTTATTTTTAAAAAATTAAACCCAAAATTTTATCAACACGTATTTTGTCCATTATAAAATACCATCCGATGGAAACAAACAGTTAGTACAGGGTTGATTACATACAAGAGAAACAAGAGGTGCAATTTTTTCAAAACATAATCGCAATTTTTTAAATTTAAATATGAAAAGATTTAGAAAAACTTTATTTTATTAAAAGAAAAAGAAAACATAAGATTTCCAATTTTCTTTAAATACGATTTTTCATCTATGTTTTTACCTTTCTTTAATGAGCGAAAAAGTAACAAAAATATTCTTCGTGAATTCACAATTTAACCATCGTCATTATGTCATGATTAAACATTGTTCTGTTCATTCATAGGGAAAATCGCAACATAACACTTTTCTAATTAGACGCTCTCTGATCACCGAAAATATCCAAAACTTTATGATATTAGCTGTCATTAACGCTCGTTGTATCTTCTGAAGCATATGTAAATTATCAAATCTGGTTGCGAAACATAATGAGGCATTTCCTGCCCTTCATCATCAGATTCTTTCCATTCGACTTTCAAACAATTTTAGAAAAATATATTACTAAGTTGTCTGCTTTCACCGGTAAAGGGGTACAGTTTCGTTTACCGATTAAGTGTGGATGAATTAAGACTTTACTAGAGTTGCGCAAAGGTTATTGGCGACTACTCTTCGTGAGTGGCGAAAATGGCACCTGAGTTGGCACTCAACGCAACTTAACAGCGATATCGTACTCTGCGCACTTTGGAGATTAGTGCACCAGCCCGAAAATGCAAGGTGTTAGTTGTTAGCAAATTCGTTTTATTCGGACATATCTCTTTATGGTATGACTTATACGGTTACTGAACCTTCGAAGGCATCTTCCGTAGTAGAATGCCTTTACGCACCACGCCACGTTTCTTAGATAAACTTCCATTTTACTTGTAATGCTATAAACTCTCACAAAGCAGTTGAAACCAAAACTGATAAAGAAAAAAATCAAATAATTATATTCAAGCAAGGAAAGCAAAAGTAATCGTTTTTGGAGTTACGTTATTCTTGCTCGTAAATACAAAAATGGCGAAATTTGATATTCGAGGAATTTCGATATGCTGTTCAATTTCAGAAATTGCTCTGCGCATGCAATTATTTTTACGCCTTTGCGACTATCTACTTATTCCAGCGACGCGATGCGTGAAAATCATGTAGATTGAAAATCATGGAGATTAAATAATGAGCGAGAACCTACCGGTGGAAAAATAATACAAAATAGCTTTGCCAAGTGAAGTCTTAATCACATACTTTATGCGCCCACAACAAACTGTTGGCGAAGGATTTGGCAGTAGATTATATATTTCCAAAGCAGTACCTAATAATAAATTTAATTATTTTTTTTATGAAATTTGGGGGGTGTTTTATATAGACTACACGACTTTCAATAACTCTGAATAGAACAATATGCATTTTAAAATAATTATGTACAGTCTAACGTAAGTTCAATACTTAAATGACAGCAACTCTTTGCACATATGCACGATTATCTTGAAAATTTTATTATGACGTCCAACAGGTATTGGGAACTCCTTTGCCAAAAGTCAGTGTACCTTCGCTTTTCAGCAATATCTTTAAAATCACAATAGTTCTACAACAGAAACGATCTGTGCACGAGCCATTTAATCGAGAACCTTATGACGACTGACGCGTACTAGGAACTTGGGTAACAAATTTGAAGTTCGCAGGTCTTTTAGTTAGAACTGCTGAGTTTTTTTCAGAGAGGCAGAAATAGACTGATAGACGGACCAATGTTCAGAAACATTTTTTTTAATGAGCACCTTCCAAAACGTGCATAAGATGCATTGCCAATTCGGTTTTTCAAACCCATCGCAAAACCTTTATTAACTTAGATTTAGTATGTATTTGGTAATTAAAAGTAAAAATGAAATAAACATTCAAAATTGTTTCAAAAATCTGTCTACACTCTTAAAACAAAAGAGTGAAATCCACTCCTATAGGAGAAGTGCATTTTCGTCACTTGAAATAAGGAGTAAAAATTAACTTAGACTGAGTTAAAATCGCTCGTTTGGAGTGATCCTGTCGGCGGTTTAACAAAAAAAAAGAGTGAAATCCACTCATATAAGGAAAGTGCATTTTGGACTCCGGAATAGAGAGAAAATTAACTGAGTTACTGACTGAGTGAAAATCGCTCGTTTGTTTTAAGAGTGTACATCTGCGCAAAATGTTGTTATTTGTGTGTATTGGTAAGAATGCTAAAATAACAATAATGTAGTTTTTTTTTAACTGAGCTGTTTGTTTCATTTCAATATATATATACGTCACGAACCTCGTCATGAGACATGCGCTAATTTTTGTTTGTTGAGGAGCATAAAATTGACTTTTGCGACTAACATAAGGCATCGATTTTTTTCTCCGCCAAGCACCTTCAGCTTATTTAAACCTCCATTGTAATAAAGTGTACTCGATTTTGCTTCCAGTTTTCACGATTTTGATTCCAAAATAACGAGATATAACCTGGTTGAAAATCACTCGCTTTAAAACATCTTATGACATTTTGGATTGATGTTTCGATTATGTTAAAATGATAGTTATAAAATGTGTTTCGTAATGGGATTTTTGTAACTTGTTTGTTTGATATCTGTCAGGATAGTTATTGATGTTTATGAAAGAAAATGTCAGTTTGAGTGGGTGATACAGAAGGTAATAAATGTATATCAACAGTAAAAAAAAATTTGCGTATACTTAGCTAATTTTGAAAATTGAATAAATAAAATATTTTTTAATAAATTATTTTTTGAAACGTTAATTTAAGTGATTCATTTAAAAACGAAGTGAAACAACTTAACAAGTCACGGGGAGAGATTAAGACCATTGCAGCCAACGGAGTGAGGTGGCGGACCATGACGGAGGCCCTATGCTCCATGTTGGAGTGAAATAGGTATAAGTAAGTAAGTAAGTAATTTAATGAAAATTAAATTAGCTTTTCCAATAGCATGTAAAATTGCATTAAAATTAAGAATAATTTTGTATATAGATTTCGTAAATATTTTGCTTTAATTAGGGTTTTGGAAAGACTACAATGCTTTAACATTTCAATTCTTTATTTGTTAATTTTAATACAAATTCAATCAATTACTTCTTTTTATAATTCAGATTATTATTGAAGGTTTACTAAATGTTCTTAATAAGTTGAAGTTTTAAAGCCTCATACCCTTGGAAGTAAATACTAATAGTTTACTTATTGATGTTTATATTATATTTGTTATTACTCCTTAGAAATTTTATTTCAAAACTTCAATAAGGAAATAAATGTTTGCCCTAGTAACTGATGCCGTTTTCTAGTTGTTTTCATTGATGCACAGCTGGAAGTATATAAAAAATGTAATTTAGAGCCCGTTTTATATTTTTGTTGTAGTTTAGTGCAAGTTTCATAAGGACAGATATCACAACAAACTTTCAAGTTTAGTTACTGAATGAGAATCGTAAGTTATATAATGGAGTGTATTGCTCGAATATAATCTTTAGTTTACGTAAAAAATAAATTCTTATAACAACGTCAATTTTATGTTTCAAATCGAACCGAACAAATATTTTTTATTAAACAATGCAAGAAATCACACTTTTTAAGCAATTGTGTGATGCTGCCATTAATTAAACTGTCCATAAATTAACTTAAAAAAAGTTTTTGAAAGCATTTTTACGCACAGTTTCACATAACGTCATACTTCATTGTATAGAATACACGCTAAATTAAACTTATTTAGAAGGATGCTTTAGAAAGGATAAATTATTCAACCTTTGGATGTTCGTGTAAATCAGTGCTTGTAAAGTGAACAAAATTCTATTCTTTGTTTAAAAAAATTACACACGAGTAGTTATTAATTAGCAGAATAAGTAATAATATTAAAGATTTTTGTTTTAAAAAAAAATCAGTTAAAGTAAATTATCTAATCACTAAACATCCAAAACTTAAATCATCAAATAAAAGGGCTTACTAAGACTATTAATCTAATTTAATATAGATTATTTTTATAAGATTTAGTCGATCGCTTTTATGTTTAACATTGCGATTTATTCAAATTGCTAGTTATGATAGTATTGAGTCCCAACAACGTATCTATAGAGAAATTCTGAAAAAAAATTCAACCAAATTCTCGCGTTCAATTTAATGAATCCTATGAATTTTCCAACACACTTTAGTACACTAAACTGTTTCTGATTCATTTTAAGTATATTTGAATTGCATGTATAAAGTAACGAAAAACTGAATAAAATTTATTCGTAAAGCACCTTTCACTAGAAAGTTGCATATTAAAGAAGCAATGATGTGTACATAGAAAGTCCACAATTTTGTCATATGTAGTTGCAAACAATTATGTTCCCTAGACAGTTAATAAACATTTCAAAATAAAACCTGAAATTATTTTTATTAATAATTAATTAAATTTAAAATAAGCGGTGTATCGCTTAACAAAATAGTTTTCATTTAACCTGTTCATACGAAATTTAGAGAACCTTATGTGAAGGTAGACTTAAAATATAATTTAAATTAAAGTATTCAACAAATTATATAATAAAAATAATTTGTTATTCCATTTATCAATTTGTTTTACTAAATTTAAATATATTCCGGAAATTAATTTTAAAATTAATGTCTACAATCAATCATTCAATTATTTTGTTAACGCTACAGCAACTTGCAGTATATCTGTTATTATGTAACTAATTATACTTAAATACCTCGTTTGCTTTATGAGTTTTAATAACTCTGGCAAATAAAGCTTCATAATATTAATTTCTCGCAACCATAGTTTGACATTGTCGTTGTCATCGGCATTTATTGAAAGGGTGCGCTGTTATATAAACAGCCAAAGAAGTACCTATCAAGTTGGGGCCCGGGTGGCCAAGTTGTTGAGAATTCTGACCATTAAGCTAACAGTATGCGCACTGCACCGGGTGTGGGTTCGATTGCCGCCTTTACCTTCGTTGTAATTTTTCTCTCTGTGTCAGTAAAAAATTCTGCATGTGCCTGTATTACTAGACGAAGAATGCAGGGGGTCTGTGATCGAGGACATAAGCCGGAAGAACATGTACCAGCCAACCAACTTGCCAAAATAGTTGATTGCACTTTTGGTTGGGTTTGGATTACTCGGTCTACTAAAACACTTTAGTTTTTTGATAAAAAAAATGCTTTTTGTTGGTTTGTTTGGTTTTATTACCATCACGAGATGAATGTGCGACGTCCTTCGTAAGGAAGGCGAAATCTTTCGTAATTTTAAACCGTAGCTTTCTTTTTTTTATTATGAAATACATTATGATATTATTTAGCATTAAAAATAAAACAACAAAAATGCTAATAAGATAAATTATATCTACCCCATTGCCTTCTGGTAAAATCTAAGTAGATGTAAATTCAACAAAAGCAAACTAAAAATAATACACCTCTTCATTCATACAAAAATTTGCAGTTTCCGAATTGTAACTTGACTAAAACCAAAAGTATGTTTAATTAATTTTTTATTAGTTAAGGTTAATAACCAATTTTTTTGTAAAGAAAATATTTAATTAATTTTGCTACAAATGTATCTCATTCTAGACAAAAGCATCAGTTAGAGCTATTGAAAACCTACAATAGGGCTGAATCAGTGGTTACACCGTGTGAAATATCACTTAAGTGCCATTATTAGACACTGGGAATTGCTCGGATGACATAAGTTATCGAATTAGGCTTGGTGAGATGAAGGCTTTAGTTACAAATCTCTCCAAAGTGTAACTAAGATATAAAGGCCCGGACCAATCATTAGCGACTTTTGATCGTGATAAATTCAATTGGGCGAAATTGCCAATGGCTAGGCCGGACCCTAAATCTTTGTAATGCTTTGGGGAATGTGAGTTTTGTAACTAGGTGCTTTATTTTAAAATATATTGTAGCACTGTATCTAGTATACTAACAATACTTACTTTTCGAGACGAACATTTGTAAAATATGTGAAATATATGCTAAAATTATTTATAAATGGGCAATGGTCATCATAGAACTGTGTAACTTAACTAATTGAAGCCAGGCTGGAGATTTGGTTTCCATTATTATATTTGTAATGAGTTAAAACTCAAGAAATTTTTTAACAGCTATATAATGTCGTTTAAGTTACCAATATCTTCATTTTTTTTAATTATTTAGGGTAGCTCTTTGGCCAAGTGGGCTTAACACAGACCCCTCGTCGAAAAGACGGGCTCAAATCATGCCCCCCCCCCTTACCTTATAGAGAGTAGGTCTTCATAAAAATAAATCCACTCAATCCAAAGTACACTGGATGACGATATACGTTATTAATTAATTAATAATTTGCCAAACTCACGACTGCACTAGCGTATGATGCCGTTTCAGGTTATGTTGTTGTTGTTGTTACTAATTTCCATCTGGTCTGACTCCGTCAGACCAGATCAATAAATCCGTTGACATTAAGGAAGTCCGAAACCAAAAGGGGGGAAGAAAAAATGTCTTCCCAGTCCAGTCCTAAACAATCAAGAATATGATCAGGTGATGCCTGGATTTGCTGACACTTAGGGCAAGGAGGGAAGATCTTTTGATTAGCAGAAAACTTGAGACTTTTCAGGTGTCCACTGGCTAGTCTGGACAAGCAGGTGTTAGTCTGTCTGTCACCAGTTAGAGAGAGAGAGAGAGTCCGGGCTTTTTTGCTTTGTACCAGTAGTGAGTCGGATGTTGTAGCCAAATTTGTTTGTTTTTGTCCTTTTGCCTTGAGAATAATTCAAGGTATGTGAGGTTTGAGGTGGTAGGGACTGAGTTATCTAGTCCCTGCTTCGCTAGAGTGTCTGCAAACTCATTACCTTTGATGTCGATATGGGATGGGATCCATTGGAAGTGCACATCATGCTGTTGGGAAAGGTGGAAAACTTTTTAGTCCAGGCAACGAAGGCTGAAAAAAGGGTCTAGAGGGAAAGTTTTGGAACACAATTTTTGACTTCATAACTTTGTTTAGACTAGTTAGGAGGTAAACATATCAAAAGTCCCCGCCCCTAGCCCCTGTGCTAAAGGGGGGAGGGGGGGTTGAATGTCCCATTTTTCGGTTTTTCGCTTATATCTCGAAAACTATGAGTTCTAGCTATATAATTGTAATACACAAAATGAAAGCTGATTAAATTTGCTACAAGCTGCACCCCTCAAGTTTTTTAATATCTTGTATAGTTTTCGAGATATCCGCTCTTGAAAGTCAGTAATTTTGGAGAAAACACTTCTCCCCCCACATTTTCCCTCTTTTTTGACCGGATAACTCTTCAATAATGCACCGAAACACTATATTTTGGCCCTAGATTGGTAGAGAATTTAATTCTTTTCAATAATATATCATATTTTACTATTTTATCTATTTTCCTTCAAATTTTAAAGCAGTTTCAGTGTTGAGTGAAGATTGTACTGAAAGTCCCATAGAGCTAATGCATAAGTTTTGAAATCGCAACTTTTGGAAAACAATTTATTTGCCATGTTATTCCATTTTCACAAGGTATAAGAATCATCATAACATCAATTTAACACAAAATTGAAAAGAAAATAACATCTGGTAATTTAATTATTAATTAATAAAGTTTTAAAATAGTGGCGCCATCTGCTGTATATGTTTGAAATTTTAAAACTTCAAAAATATATAATTAAATAACTAGATAGTATTTTTGTTTCAAATTTGTTTCATTTCGATGTTATGTTGATTCCCGTACCTGGATAAAAAGGGCTAACATGGCAAAGCAATACATCTGTGGAAGTTGTTATTCCAAAACTAATGCATTAGCTCTATCGGACTGACAACCCCTCTTATATACACTTATTCTATACTGAACGTCTAAATAACACTGATACTCATTTTGTAGGCACGTTGTTACTTTAATATTTTATCTATTTTAATTCATTCGTCAAACACCAGTGGGAAAACTGTCAGATGCTATTCATGTTCTTCATCTTCGGAGTCAATTTGAGGGACCCCATTGATGCTATTCCAATGGTAAGTTTGGCATGCTCTAGGACCTTTGAGGCTTGCTATTTTTGCTGCTTCACTTGAGCTGGCACAGTATTTCTTACATCATCCGAACATAATTTTCAGAACATCGTCAGGTGCTGCTGCTAACTCACTGTGCACTGGGACCAGCAGAAGAGCTATCGACTCAAGAAGTCGCAGTCGGTTGATATCCTTCTCACTGAAGACACCAAGATAAACGTCAAACAAGATGATTTTCTGTCGAACAATTTAAATAAAATGGTCTCATCAACATACTTAAGGTGTAGCTTGACGACAATTGAATGTAGGACCCTTCGAGCAGAAAGGGATGTGGACGTTTTGATAGTGGATACGGCATACGGCTGTGATAATGTCGGAAATGATACAGATACTTATTTTGCTGGCACGTTGTTATACTTTCATATTTTGTGTCGACCTTACAGTCCTCTTGATGGCTACAGCTGATGTGCATAAGGACATCGGTTTCATAAAGCCTGGACGTGGGAAGACAAAGGATTTTTTATTCTCATCCCAAGAGTTACAGCAACTGGGTTTAGGACGTGCTATTTTTGCAAACACAATAGCTGGATGCGACTCTACATCTTTCACATTTCGAAAAAGCGGGATCGCATTTGTGAAGTTGTGTACGAAGTCGTCAGAAGTCCAGAAAGCAGCAGCGGTCTTTTCATACCCTTCCTTAACCACACATCAGGTACAAAAGGCAGGCAATACCTGCATCTTGAGGTGTTATGGGGCTCCAACGAAAGAGGCCTTCCCCAATGCCACAGGTATAATTCACTCTTGAAATCCGGAGCCCTCATCAAGCCTGATATATCGTCTTCTTCCCACCGAGGAAGCAGTAAAACAGTATTTCCTCTGAATATTACACCAAGATGAGCTGTGGCAGGGAAATGACCTGCCTCCTCTTGTGTATGATTGGAAGATTGAGAATAACTGCCTGATGGTCAAAGTGCACTGTGAGTTAGCAGCAGCACCTGACAATATTATGAAAATAATTTTCTGCAGAAACATGAAAGTCTGTGCCAGCTCAAACTGGTAGCTGTAAAAAATCAAGTCTCAAATGTTCCTCAGAATGCCAAAATTCCCAGGGGACTAGCCTCAAAAGGGTCTCTCAAGTTGACTCCGAAGATGAAGAAGAACATGGGGGTCATCTGACCGTTTTCCCACTGGAGTTCGAGGAATGAAATAAAATAGATAAAATATTAAAGTAACAACGTGCCTGATTTATGACTAGTCATATAAGTCATAACAACGTGCCTACAAAATGAGTATCAGTGTTATTTAGACGTTCAGTATAGAATAAGTGTACATAAGAGGGGTTTTCAGTCCGATAGAGCTAATGCATTAGTTTTGGAATAACAACTTCCACAGATGTATTGCTTTGCCATGTTAGCCCTTTTTATCCAGGTACGGGAATCAACATAACATCGCAATGAAACAAATTTGAAACAAAAATATTATCTAGTTATTTAATTATATATTTTTGAAGTTTTAAAATTTCAAACATATACAGCAGATGGCGCCACTATTTTAAAACTTTATTAATTAATAATTAAATAACCAGATGTTATTTTCTTTTCAATTTTGTGTTAAATTGATGTTATGATGATTCTAATACCTTGTGAAAATGGAATAACATGGCAAATAATTTGTTTTCTAAAAGTTGCGATTTCAAAACTTATGCATTAGCTCTATGAGACTTTCAGTACAATCTTCACTCAACACTGAAACCGCTTTAAAATTTGAAGGAAAATAGATAAAATAGTAAAATATGATATATTATTGAAAAGAATTAAATTCTCTACCAATCTAGGGCCAAAATTTAGTGTTTCGGTGCATTATTGAAGAGTTATCCGGTCAAAAAAGAGGGAAAATGTGGGGGGAGAAGTGTTTTCTCCAAAATTACTGACTTTCAAGAGCGGATATCTCGAAAACTATACAAGATATTAAAACACTTGAGGGGTGCAGCTTGTAGCAAATTTAATCAGCTTTCATTTTGTGTAATACAATTATATAGCTAGAACTCATAGTTTTCGAGATATAAGCGAAAAACCGAAAAATGGGACATTCAACCCCCCCTCCCCCCTTTAGCACAGGGGCTAGGGGCGGGGACTTTTGATATGTTTACCTCCTAACTTGTCTAAACAAAGTTATGAAGTCAAAAATTGTGTTCCAAAACTTTCCCTCTAGAACTCTTCGTTGCCTGGACTATTTTGCCAGATCGAAAAACTGGTTTTATCAGTAATGAGAGCCCATAACCTATGAGGTTATGTTGTAAGTCAGCTCATTGAGCGCGTTGAGCTTGTTATTGTCCACGATTTCAAGTTAAAACGTATAATTCCATGAAATTTATAGTTTCTGTAGTTTTATTTTCATATTGAATGACCTAATATGAAATCCAAGGTAATGAAAGTATTGAAATGGAGTCGAAAATCCGAAATGGTGATTTTGTGCTGTTCTATAAGTTTTGTCTGTCATTGCCTGTTGGAAACCACTTTACAGTTCAAACTTAAGGAATTATAGGATTTTTATATAAATTCCTTGTATCTGAAGGAAGTCATAATGAATCTTTCGAGAAAATCATGCATGAGAAAAGGGATATTGAAAATTTTAGCTTCTGATATTATTGCCGAATTATGAAAACCTTCTTGTACAAGTCTTAACGAATTTTAGTATATCAAATATCTATAATTAAATAGGTTTTTCCACATTTGGCATTTTAGTCTAAGAAAAAATAATTTATTTATTTTAAAAACGCTAAATCCTTCCAGATGTAATTTATTTATAAGTTTCATAATATCTTGTTTAAACTGGTAAATATTCAGTTTTATATCCACAATTGCTATAGCAAATTAGCATTTCAGATACATTTATTTATGTCATAAATTAAACATCAGATTGTTTTTTTTAGAGAAAAGCCATTTCTTCCCAGTAAACGTACAATAATTTAAAATAACAGAAGCATTTTTATTTTTTGTACGTAATAGTTCCCTTATTGTTTGCATGAAATAACGAAAGAGAACAAAGCAATTTTATTATCCTCTAATATCTAAGGTATTTTGTTTTTTTCAAACGTTAAAAATTAATTCTTTACATTAAGGTGATATATCTGATTGTTTGTAAATATTCGTAGCTTAAGTAGTTTTCAGTTGAAAAATTTATATTTTCTGCTTAATATTAGTTTTAAAACAAGAAGTTGTTTACAAGATTATAAATCAAGTGATGTATTACTAATGAAATAATGTTATCTAAAAGTATTAAATGAAACCTATTAGTTTTATCAATTAAACAATTATGAGCATTATGATAAGAGTAAAGATAAAGATATGAAATTTAATGTTTGTAATGGTAAGAAAGTTAAAATGCAATTTATGATGATTTTTATGTTTTATTGAAAAATAATAATTTAGTAGGAATAAATTAACATGTAAAACATCATCAAATTACTAATTATGGTCAACAATAGTTTAAAATTATTCGTTATCTACTTTAATTCCTTATCTACTTTTCAGTAGTTGCACGATAATACAGATAAAACAGCCAAAACGAATAAACCAATGAATTGAGTATGTGTCTTTATCAACTATCTAATCAAATTTTGTAAACACTTACAAAGGTTGCCAGATTAGAAGAAATAGTATAGAAGTTGGGTACTTTATTGATGGAAGAAGCCTATAAGCTGATCCTAAACAATTTACAATCAATAAAAATAATCCCATCTAAATGCAATAAAAGTAACGATATAAAAATCGACGTATTTTAACCCTCTAATGCATTAATTTTTTTGTTTCGTCCCGAAAAAATATATTTGTATCTCTTATGCTCATACATTACGGGGAAAATACGGGAAAAAAATTAATGCATCGGAATTTAAATAATTTCACTTTAGCTTCCACACTACGTTTATAACGTAAACAAGAATGGAATGTGGTGGAGTTACAAAGAAACCGGAACCTTCTAAAAATTGAAAAAGGTGTAACCACACATAACTAATACCAAATACATAATATCTCCATTTTTTTTACTAATCATTCTTTTATAATTTGGCGAGTTTTACGTTACTGCTAATGGTTCTCTAACTATTACTGGAAATATTAAGTAATCAAAAAATGCATTCAATTAAATTTCTAAGCCCAATAAATTTTTTTTTGTCTGTATAGCTGGAATTTTAAAATTAAAATTTTTTCATTAGGAATATTTATTTGGTTGCCAAGCAATTTCGTTTTTAATTTCACATTTTATAGGTTCCAAAAGCTTTTCTTTCTGTAACTTATTCCAATGAAAAAAACTAAATAACAAGTATTTTAAACTTCCTAACGGATTTATCTATAAACATAAAAAAATTTAATATTTGTAATAATTCTTTTAAATTTTACTTAGTTAAAACTATGCATCTGGAATAATTAAAGTTAATATATGTCGAGTTAATATTAAAAAAAAATATTTTTATTAAATAAAGTGAAAATTTGGGAAATCTCTTGTAAATCTGCGAAATTTTAAATATATTTATAATAGATCTTAATTTAATCTCAAAATAATTTTATAAAAAATGAAATAATTATGCATAATAAATGGCGTCTATTATTGACGTTGGTTCCTAAGGGATTTACCATTAAAGCAAATAACTAAAAACATTTAAATTGTGTTCTTCAACGTAATTTCTATACAATTCAAAGTTATTAAAGTTTTAAGGTTTTCCTATTCAAAGAAAATTACCCACTTTTATACGATTTTAACAATCTTGAGTTTTATTCAGGAAATATCATGCTGTAGCAAATATTTTTTTAGAGTTTGTAATGGCTTTTTAATATTCATCCATCTTCGGGAATAAACTGATTATTGGAATGCATTATCCGGTTTATTTTAATTTGCTTTATATAACTTTAAGAAAAAAAAAGGCTGCAAAATATATTCCAATTAAACTTTTCAGAAAATTTTGAAAATTTATATGATTTCCTTTTATTGGACTAATAAATACTTCGAAATTTTTAAGTCTAGTATCGCTGGTTTACAATTTTATCTGAATTGAATGTTTCTTAAAAAAAAGATTACCGGATAATACATTCCTACAGCTTCGAATTCAACTGTGCATATGCTGCTGAGGATTAGCTCCAGAATGTCCATTGACATCGTAGTAGGCAGCAGGAAGTTCGTATCCGTTCAAAAAAATCTTTCCATCGAAGCTCTTCAAGCAAATGGAACATCCTTGAATTCCAAAAAGTTGTTTTCCGTTTAAGAAATGCTTTCCATCGATGTTCGTCAAGCAAAGTGAAATTCTTCCAATGACAATGGAAGATGTAGCGCCGGGCATGTTCATCAAGGAAATATTTGCTCGATATGGTTTTTTTTTTTTTTTTTTTTTTTTTTTTACAAATCCTCCAGGCTAGCGATAGCTAGACGAATTCCATGAGATTATGAACACGTAAAAAGTCCAGAAAACACAAGGGGTCCTTAAGTAGATCGTCCCAGGAAAGATTAAGGCAGTCCAAAATGTGGTCAGGAGATGCCATTTCCGTAGAACACTTCGTACAAATTGGGAAAAGCTTGCGTCCTTCAAGAAAAGTAAGGGTCTTCAGATGGCCACTTGCGAATCTTGATAAAGCCGTCTGGTCTCTGCGATCGCAAATGAGGCCAAGGGAGCCCCCAGGGTTCTTTCTCCTGTACCAATTACTTGCTGGGGGTGTTAGCCATTTCAATTTTGCCTTGTTCTTCCTGATGGTGTGGATCTCCGGGAAAGTCCAGACCGGGAGGGGTGCTGGGGCCTCGGAGCCTCTCTTTGCAAGGCCATCTGCCACCTCGTTACCGTACACATTGACGTGTGAGGGGATCCATTGCAGGTGGATTGTACGGTATCTGGAAATCTGTTTTAGCATGTTTAGCACCGAGATACTGGTCCTGTCTCCCACAGTACTCCAGTCACTTAGGTGTTGGATAGAGCTCTTACTGTCCGATAGTATCCAGACCTCACTAGCGCTTCTTTCCTCTTCTATAGTCTTAAGTCCCGCTTCGATGGCAATCAGTTCGCTTCTGAAAACAGAACAATGGTCTGGATTTCTGATAGATATCTTTTGTTCTCCGTTTGGAGACCAAATGTATACACCACTTCCGGATTGGTTATTTTCGCCTTTGCTGCCATCTGTGTAAATCTTGGTAGCGTCTTGTGGAATCCCGTTTATAACTTCTAGTGCAAGTTGCCTAAGATGTTCGGGAATACTTGATTTTTTGGACACATGGGAAAGCAATTCAGTGTGGAAAAAAACATCTGTTAGCCCTATTGAGGGATCAATTCCCAAACTGAGTGAGTGGCTCTCTACATTTTTATCAAATAATTCCATGGATGTCGCCAGACTAAACGGGCTGTTCTTCTTTAATCTCTGGTTATTTTGCCATTTCAGAATTTGCTCTGCCGTACGATTTTGGGTGCCGTAACTAATAAGTTTGCTGTAATATTTCGCTAGGTTTGCTTCTCTTCTCATGCTCAGAGGCTGAAGATCCGCTTCGTACAGCAAAACATCTTTCGGGCAGCTGTTTCGTAATCCTGTTATGATGCGGGCAGCGCTTAGTTGGACTTTTTCCAATTTCATAAGGTTGGACTGAGAGGCACTGGAGTATATTGGAAATCCATATTCTAAGATAGGTCTCACAAGTGAAATGTAGGTAGTTCTGAGGGTGTCAGCACGGGCACCCCAGTCTCGTCCAGAGATGTATTTTAAAAGGTTCAATCTTTTTCTACTTTTAAGAATAAGGCTCTCTATATGTTTATTACACGTGAATTCAGGGTCAAGTACGAAGCCCAGGTATTTAGGGTGCTTTTCGTAGGTGAGAAGCTGACCACCGAAACTGACCTGTGGGTGATAGTTATAGAGTTTCCTGTTCGTAGTAAAGAAACTAACATTTGATTTCAGTGGATTAAAATTTAATTTATGGAGCTCTGCAAACCCCCACAGATCACCAAGGGTTGAATTCAAATTTGTTTCTGCTGTCTTAATGTCTGAGCCAGAACTCCAGAGGATGATATCGTCAGCAAACAATCCAGTTTCACATTTTCGAGTAATCAGCTTTTCAACGCCTGACAAGTAAATTGAGAATAAGGTCGGACTCAGAACAGATCCCTGAGGGACACCCTGATTTAGTTTGAAGCTCTTAGATAAGACATTATTATACCTTACTCTTATGACTCTGTATCTTAAGAAGTCGTAAATCCAGGACAAGGCTCTGCCGCTAATTTTAAATTCTTCATGCAGTTTAACAACCAATTTTTGCTTCCAAACCCTATCGAAGGCCTTTGATAAATCTAAGAAAGCCGCAATTAATCGATATGGTTTGCCAGGAAGAACAATTTTATTCATGCCAAGACGATCCATTTCGTTAGTTTGGTGGAAATATTTGTTTAATTATATTTAGAAGTTTAAAGAAATATTTTTGACCGAAGTTTTAAACGGATTGAAAGTGAACAGAAAATTGAAAAGAATGCGAGATCTTCAAATTCCAACTTATTAATTCGCGATACAAGCGCGTTTTCCACGAGGAATAAAATTTGAATTTGATTGATCTGACTAAAGAGACCATCAAATTTACTTAAATTAATACTGCCATTTTTTTTATGTCACGGGCAAAAATATTAATTTTAACCAAATGCTTAAAATAATTTTTGCGCTCGAATTTTTAAGAGATATTATAAAACGAATTGCTATATTAATTATTGATACTGCTTACATAGATTTTTGAGTACATTAAGCACATAATAAAAAAGTAGGTTTATTACAGAATCTGTCACTTAAACCGCTTCCAAACAACATTTGTGCTCAACACAACAATCTATTTACACAACAATCTATTTATACACCACAGAAGAAAATCGCCAAACAGCGCCTTTAGCTAGTTGTAATTCCAAAATTAGCTATTTTCTTTAATCTTCTTTTGCAGATTTAATAATTAATATTAATCGATTGTTATTTTTTTTTCAAGTTCGAAGAATAATGAAATATTTTTTAATAAATATCTTTTTGCAGTTCGGAAAATAAATTAATAAAACTGATGCCTTAAAAATAACAAGTTGGTTTGCTACAGAATCTGTCACTTACACCGCTTCCACACAATATTTACGCTCAACAGGAACAGATTAACAGCACCTCAGAAAGAAATTCGCCAAGCAGGGCCTTTAGCTTGTTTTCAATGAAGATTAAATTTTTAGTTATTTAAATTTTAAATAAACTTTTTTAACTGATTTTTTTGCTTCAAAATGAAGTATTCCACTTGTTTGTGAGACTTTTGGTTCGTTCTGTGAAAGTGGGTGACAGACAGACGGACGGAATGACAGACAGACAGACAGACGGACGGACGGACTGCACGATTATAAAACCTTCCACTTTTTACGTTATAAACGTAGTGTGGAAGCTAAAAGTGGAAGGTTTTATAATCGTTTAGTCCTTCCGTCCGTCTGTCTGTCCGAATTGAGTATGTGACTTTATCAACTATCTATTTGCATTGTTTTAGTAGTATTTTTTTTATATCACTACCAAAAGTTGCTAGATAAGAATAAATAGTATAGAATTTGGGTACTTTGTTGATGGTAAATAAAGTTAAACTAGCTCAGTCTGTTACAAATTAGGAAATTTACAAAAAAATTCTACGTATAGAATACTCCCAATATAAAATTGAATGCATCAATTATGACAGTTTTTACTGTTAAAGCCTTCTTTAAAACTTCACTTTATTTTATTCTTTAAAATAAATATAGCGAAAGGTAAGCAATTTCATGAGGCTGTATTTTAACTAGTTGGAACGCATTTACTGTGACAACTTTGATGATCATTAAAAAAAAAAAAAGATAATAATTTTAACTTTTTTTATAATTTCTTTTTTTTTTTTTGTGACATTACCCAAATCCTAATATTATTATATTCATAATTATTAAGGCATCAGTATTTTATGTTTTTATATACATTAGAAGCTGAAGTATTTAAATGAAAAAAGTTTTGGATATTACAATAAAATGCATAAACTTTAATAATAAATCTTCATTTTTGAAATTGATACATGCCAGCTACAATAAAATTAAAACTTATGATCGAAACTCCAAGGTTAACAATTATAAGGTCAGTTCAATTATTTATCATTTTCGCTTCAGTGAACTTTTTGTGGAGCCTCTTTTTATGTTAAAACTGCCAGCCGTTCTATCCGACATACTTCAAAATCATACATGATTATAATCTCTTTATGCATCAGTGTTCCCCTTAAATTTTTAAAATGCGGTAATCTGTTTTTTTTTCATTTTTTCTTAATTAAAATAACAAACTTTTCTTATAACGTTTACTTATTTTAAATAAGCCGGACTTAACACAACATTGAGACTGGCGAGTCGGGTTGGGGTCCACGCCACGTTCCGCCAGCTGGTAACGATAGGGGATAGCGAATACCCCTATGGGGGGGGAGAAGATGCGAATACCCTGTAAGTCGGCTAACTAGGCCCGATATAGTACTGGTAAGTGGGGCTGATCTGTGCGTGAAGCTGGGCATTGGGCATTTTCTATTCAGCTGTGTGGTAACTGTCTTGTGGTAATTTACCCGTGTCATGCTCTGGTCCTCTTTAGTCGACACTAGCACGAATCATGCGCTCCCGTTGATGCCTTCTATGTACACTGCTCAAAACAATAAGAGGAGCACTTTGCGTACTTTAGTTTACCCGTCCAGTTCCAACAACTTATTTTTAGCCTACTTTTCTTTTTTTTTAATTCGAAGAATTAAAAAAAATAAAAAAGTAGGTATTGACATGCGGTCGATGTCCGTCCGTCCGTCCGTCTGTCTGTCCGTCCGTCCGTCCGCCCGTCTGTCCGTACCCCCCTTCCAAAATCGGTTCTATCCATCCGATCTTAAAAATTCTTTTTTTGTTAGAAAGCTATGACCTCAGAGACCCGACTTTCATACTTTTTGTCCGTCTGTCTGTACGAACGGACGGACATAAATCTACTATTTGTCGACGAATTTCCCATTGAATTAGCATTGAAATTCAATTTCGAGTCATTTAAATCGCTGAATTTAACTACAAATGCTACGGAAAAGTGATATACGTCAAAAAATTCAGCGTATCCAAATGAGAATATATTGAAAATTTCAGAAAAGAATTCGAATTCTAAGTACTTCAATTACTTAAAAAACTTTAACATTTAATGCTCATTTAAAAAGCATATATAGGAAGCCATTTTATTAGAAATAAATCACCATTGCCATGGCAACAATCGCTTGAGAAACTTTAATTCTTTTAGACAATGAATTAAAATAAATTTATTTTTGCGACATCGATCAGTTTGAAATGACGTCAAATATATTTCACTTCAAGATTCTGTACGTAGGTAAGCAATGTTTTCATTCTATTCAAAAGAGAAAAATATTACATATTTATTCTTTGAAATATAATTTTTTGCAAACGATTTAAGTAATAATTATTTAATTCTCGAAATAAAATAAATGAAACTAGCTGAATTTAGCTGGTAAATGTTTAATATAGAATTAATGCTGTGTTTGGCGCCTTTTTACCTGTTAAACACAACTGTTGTTTGGAAGCAGGTTAAGTGACAGATTCTGTTACAAACCTACTTGTTTATTTACATTTATTATTTTAAGTGCATTTTGGAATAGCTTTATGGGTTTTTTCTACGAAAAATTAAATATTTATTTATAACTGCAAATAAATCATGCGGACGATAAGTAATATTTATTTTATTGGTGATAGAAAATAAATGAAAATAATGGCTTTACGAAGTTGAAATTATAGCTAGATGCTGTGGTTAGTGAAATTTATTCTTTGTATATAAATTTAATGTAGAAACGGTTGTTGATGTCACTTACTGTAACGATCCTAGTTTTTTCAAGATAAGAATTTAGTAAGTATTTAAGTAACAGGAAAGTAGGCTATATTAGTTCTTTTAGAACTTCTTGTTTATTATAAAAATCTAAAATTTGTGAAATAGACTCCTTATGCATCCAGGTTGAAATGGTAAAAAACAGGAAAACAAATCTTAATTTTTTAACTAAAATTTAAAAAACAAAAAATTGGAATCATAACTTTCGAATAAATTACAACAATAGTTTTTTCAAACTTTTAACTGTAAAAAAAAAAGGTTAAATCAAAATTTAAACTTCTACGAATGCAAACGTAACGAATTTAGGGTCAATTGATTTCATAAAAGTTTTTTTTTTTTTTGGGGGGGGGGGTTATTTTACTATGTTTTTGATATTTCATTCAATTAAAACACACATTATTTAATTCTTCAAAAGACATGATTCTTCCATCCAACGATAAATAACAACGATTTCAACCGAATGAGAAAAAAATCGGAAGCTGATGATACCGAATGGAATCATTGGGAACGAAATGGTTTAAACCATGCATTCCCCTAATTGTTTTGAGCAGTGTAGTAGGGATCCTGGAGGCGAGGGGGTTGGCTTTAATGGTGGTGTCCGATGGCCTCGTCTGTGAGAAAAGCATCCAGAGGGGTGTCTGGGGAGGCATCGGCTTTGGGCGTTGACGGTCCCAGCGGGAAAGCTCCATGTGACACTGCGCCTCGGACTATTACACTGTTAAAAATAATAGTTCAATATTGAACCAAAATACGGTTCAAATTTGCTTCAACCATGATTTGGTAGACTGTTGAACCATAAAACAGTATTTTCAAATTGCGTAACTATGGTGGGAGGTTGAACCATATGCGGGATTTTCCCAAAGCGTAACTATAGTGAATGGTTGAACCATAAAAAGGTTCTCCCATTGAAAAACAATAGTGAAAGGTGACAAAAAAATGGTATTTCGTAAGGTAACGCCGTCGGGTCTTTGGACTCTACAGATTTAACGATCACGTCTGTCCCAGTGTATTCGGGCCCATCCGGGATGAACTGAGGATTTTTTCTACCACTTCCAGCAAAGAAATTAGATTTATAGGATAACTGGCAGTAGGTGGCAGTCGAACCCCCGCTCTCTTGACATGACTGAATCTGTAGGCTGATGCCATAACCACTCGGCCACGCCCGGGTCAAACTCGAGCAGAAGCAGTACTTCTCAAGGCGTTTGCGTTTGAATAAACACTTAAATTGTCGGTTGCAGTTAGTAGAAGTCGAACCAATTTTTCGTGAAAGCAGGTCTATTTCCAGAATGTGATATTTGGTTGAACCATTTTATGGTGTATCTGCCAGAAGTTCTTAATTTTTCACCAATGTTTGGTTCAACGTTGAACTGAAATTTTTAACAGTGTAGTCCTCTGTTCGGCCGATGTGATAATCCGGCAGAAGTGCACCAGTGGAGTGACTGGAGTCCTGTGTGGGGTTTCAATTGCCTCGATGAGGCATCAGACTATTTTCCCCTCAAGAAAAAATCTCCCGCTTGTTGAACTCCGTCTTGTATCAGAAAATAACGGTTGTCCTTCAAACTATGAATAACAGTGTTGATAATAATATCAGCCTCATAGTTTTACGCTCTTGCCACAGCGAAATCAATACTCGAGCTGTTAAAATAATTAAGCTATTGTAAAGTCATTGAAATTTTCATTTTAAGTACTGTTTTTTTACAATCCACTAAGAAGATAACCTTTTGTTCCTCTGTAATTATGAACTCGTATCACACCCTTATATAAGCTTAAACTACTGCTTTATAGAATTCACAATTTAGGCAGATGATAAATTGAGATAAGTCGCTAAATAGCATTGACCTTCTGAACCTTTCTTTCACACCTTATGCTTACATGAATTATACCAATTAAGATCCAGAATCGGGGCAATTTTTCAAACAGTGAATATGAAGAGTACATGTTAAAAACCGCTTAATTTCGTAGATAACTTAACTTTTCTCAGCAGGCCACTTTGGCGATGATAGCGAGTTATTGTCTAAACTGGTGTAAGAAAACCAGTTTCTTCCTACCGAGATTCCCGCGATGTACGATTCCGACTCTTGGACCAAGCGAAGAAGAAAGAGAGAAACCGGTTTTGTCGTCAATGTCCTCCAAGCAGACACAGTTACGGGATGACTTCTAATAAATCAAGCGGTTCTTCCCCCGTTCTCTTCATATATTACAAACATTCTCGTTTGAGTAAATATGTAAATGGTACTCACCCCAGCCGATTGCAACGTACGTTCTGAACTGAATCTTGTCGATGGAGAACGTCTCTACCACGAGCATGTACAGATAGAGTCCCTCCACGAACATCCAGAAAAAATTGGTGGCCATCAAATACGTCAGCAGGATCACCAGAATGCACGCAACCTAATAGAAATTGCTTTCATAAGTATTTAAATGAATTAACATAAATAAATCGTTAATTACCAAACATATTAAGAAGTTTTCACTGTACAAGACTGCAAGTCACAAAATACAACCAAGTCTTACGTTGAAATCAAGCCCATGCCCCCAGGGTAACAGTCCAGAATTGTAACATTTATACTATGGGGTAAATACTTAGTTACTACTTTACAAATTTTAATAAAGTAATTAATAATTACAGGTTAAATTTAATTGTTTGAATCAGGGTTGTTATGTTTAAAACATTTTGTTTAAAACAAATGTTTTAAACATGTTTAAAACATCGTAATAAAAAACATGTTTAAAACAATCTTATTAATTATTATGTTTTATAATTTACTAGCTGTTATACCCGACGTTGCACGGGTAGAAATGAAAACATAATCTAATAGTCAATTTAACAATTTTTTTCTTTCATTTGAGTTACATAAGATATGAAGATAACCCAGTAATTTTCCCTTTAATTACCCATCCTGGATATAGTAATGATTAATATTAATTTGAAAATAATACCTTTTATAATAAGCTCAAATTAAAAAGAATACATATTTAAGTAAAAAATAATCAGTAATAATTAAAAATAAGCTACTCCAGCAAACAACAAACGATTTGCATTTTTATGTAGGTCAGTTCAATTCATCCATCATTTAATCCGTTATAGAATAATAAGCTTATGTTGCTGTTACCGTTCGTTATTAAGTACAGAATCCCTTTACTTATATTACCTTAAAAATTCAAAATTTAAAAAATGCTATAAAATTAACAGATAATGTCATAGTAATTTCCCGAATAAAAACATTTTAGCTCATTTGGCTTGTTTGAAAAATTTGGCGAGGAAAATATATAGCTACCATTACACTCATTCAGCTCTGGCGCAAAGACCATCGCACAACCAACCAGCTAATTTAAGAAATGCTCTTTTGCACGTTCTTTGTAATAATTTGGCGAGTTTGGCAAAGTAATTGGCGAAAGAAGGAAGACATGAAACCCTAATATGCATCTGTAGTGCAACGGTCTTCAAAAAACAACATAATTCAGTAAAAGCTTAACTATGCTTTTAAAAAATTCATAATTAAAATCATATATACACAATAAAATAATAGAATGGAGACTGGTAGGATTACGTAACTTGAAACATATCCAACTATTTTTTCAAATTAATAATTTTGTCTCTGAAGGCAATGAACAAATATTAAATAAATTAAACATTTTCAATTTCAATTATTTTCTAAAAAGTTTTATTTAAATTTTTCTGCCTGATGGCATCACGAAAAAGAAAAAATGATCGGATTTAAGCGAAAGTGGTGTATTTTTCCCCTTAAAACGTTCGAAAACGATAGAAGGAATGGTCCGATTAGAAAAATTCTTAGCCTATGTTTGTTCTGGAGATGAGATGAATTTTTGTGCCAAATTTCGTGACAATCTGTTGCGTGGTTCTTAAGTTTTTGCGTCCTATACAAACAGACAAACAGAAGTCGCCTTTTATGTATATAGATTGGCCAAATACAGTTCATTTAAGGAAATAGGTTTTATTTTAGGATATATGACCATGCTGTATTACCTTAAAGATTAAGATTGTGATAAATAGTAGACCCTGATGGAATGGTAAACCTTGTATGTGATACTTTAGGTCCAAATAGGACACTTACTGACATTTGTAATTTATTATAGCCCCTTATTTGTGAGATTTATGCTAATCATCAATGTGGTACATAATTTTAGTTCATTAAAATAATACTAAACATAAACTAGTATTACATTATTAGTTTATAAATTCTTCTATTAGCCCATCCGATTTAATCAAAGGAAGACACCGAATCGCCAGATAATCAAAGGATTTCTTGTATTCTATAATTCTTCGACAAATAAAGAAGTAAGGCATATGCCTAAAAGTATTGGGGATGGAAGTAAATATAGGAAACGAAAATGCAAAAAAAAACATGTTTTTTTAACCTAAACAATTGTTCAATAACCAAAATTTAATTGTTTAAAAAAAACATGTTTTAAACAAAAAAAAAACGTTTAAAACAAAAAAAAACATGTTTTTTTGTTTTATTTTAAAAAAACATGTTTTTTTCCAACCATGGTTTGAATCCATTTCTTTAAATTTAAAGTTGATTATCAAATAACGTAAAGTTCTGGGTGAACATTAAAACAAATTTAAGACAAAAATTAGCTATCTTGCGCTTCAGTGAATCCGGGCTATTTTTTCCCATGCCGCATTTTGGCTACAAAACGATGTCTCAGCCATAAAACCTAGCTATCTTCGATTATATTATTTTCACTTAAAAAACAAGGAATTGCAGATATTGTTTTTGCGAAAATAATTTACATGTTAAGTTTGGAGGATTCTTTCGGGAGAAAATCTTAAAATAATCGCTCACTCAAAAATAGTATTCCTATACAATTTGGGAAATATTACTAGCAACATCCTCTGCTACCTAAATATTTATATGAATTGATACAAATTTCAATATAGTGTTATAAAGGGTTTCATAAAGCTAGTTAGAGATAAGACACATAATTTCAAACAAAAACGATTTTTTAAATACAAAAAATATTGAAAAAGTTTTCATCATGTTCCGTCCATTAAATGAATGGAGTTCCTAAAGTTGGAAAACTACACTACTTCCGGGGCTGTGGGTAGCTTTGTGGTTAAGATCTCGATCTCGGGATCGGAAGGTCTTTCGGGATTGGAAAGAGTCTCGGTACTACTAAAGACCCGCCGAGTATATGCGGAGTACGTGTTCGTTAAATCTGTTGAGTCCGAAAGCCATGTGGTCTACCGCAGTTTCAGAATTGTACAGGGTCCTGGTGACTGTTTCCCTCCAATTCAGGTACATGTCTAAATTGTGGACATGGCGATAGATTGCAGCATCTGCCATGTATGTGTCTGTCTTACTTGACGAAGGTTTATAAGCGGGTCTCTGACCATGCACACCACACAAGCCTGAAAATATATGTCAACCAACCACATGCACTAGTTCCTTCGATACAGCAGTGTTAACTTTTAACATTTATTCAACTTCGGTGACAAAAAAAAATATTTCAGAGTGGTCATACACATTAAATTAGGATCAAACTCGCATTTAAAATTTGCTATTTAATATATAAAAATGAAAACTGCAATTTAGGATTTTAAAATTAATAATTCAAGAGTGAAACTCTTATTCGACGAAAATAAAAGTCGTACAAGACTGCAGGTAAATTTTTCAAACTTGCAGCATTTTCTTTTAAAGTATACATTTTTTCCCATAGTATATCTCTCTGATACGCCCATTTTTTCCGTTGGTTAAGAAATAAATAAAATTGTATTAATTACATTACCTTTGCAGCAGTTGGATTTGAATTGGATTGTAGGGTGGCTGTGACGATCCATGTCAAGTCTAAGAGCAAGTACGTAATCATGAGATTGGTGTGAATAGTATTTCGAAGACAGCGCAGATCTCTAGCAAAAAAAAAAAAAAGCTTCGTATAGGTATAATAATTTATTTTTAAGTGCTTCACATTTGAAATAGGTTAGGTTATATTTCATTAACTAAGCTTTGAAGATTTAATCGTGGACCAATTCCATGAAAAATTGCTCTTTCTCTAGTATAAGTCACGTCTGTTAAAAAGTGATTATCACAAATCTTTTTACATAAAATGAAAAAAAAATAGTGTAATATTTGGGTTACACTTACAGCAAATAAATTGAATAACTCGTTTTTTTATAATTTATATTGAATTAGAAAAAAAAACTTTTTAAACTTCTGTCTTATTTTACAAAAAACCCCTTTTGTTCGATAAATATAGCCTGGGATAAAACATGTATTTAATTTGCTTTTCTAAACTGTTTCTCTCAGTAATCAAATATTTTTAATTATGAAAACAAGTCATTTCTACTAAGCTAAAATTAGTAGATTTTATTATACACAAAAAGCTCAATACTTGCAATTATATAATTAAGGCGAATACAAATTGTACTGAAAAAATTACAAGGTTTTTGTAACGAATTGATCTATGATGCAAGAACATAGCTTTTTTTATGTCGAATGAAGTATATAAATGATAAAATGATTCCAGAAATTAGAAGGAAATAAGAATAACAGCAATAATTAAGGAAAATATTATCTCATATTTTTTAAGAAATGGATATTTATAAATTATACGCTACACAGAAATAATATGTTATAAAATTCAAAAGAAATTTTTCTTATTACGGAGTCTGCTGCTGAAATTATTTTAACGCACAACTCAACACTCGGTACATTTTCTTGTGTGTACTTAACGTAATAAAAGCATAATTTTGCTAATAATTCTTATTTTATGTTTCATTTATTAAATTTGTTTTTTTTTTAGATTTTTATTATTACCTGTGTACTAAAGAAATAAAAATCTGCATAAAAATCTATTGTTAGTTTTATTATTATGTAACTATTAAACAATTCTTGTAACGTAAATAGAAACCATTGAAGATAAAAAGTTTGAACTAAAACCATTATTTTAAGGATAAGGATGTTTAGTCACATTTAGTCAGTTGAGATACATTTCGATGCAGAAAAAAAAACCTGCAACGACTTTGATTGATTTTATGTAAATATAGAAACGTAATAAATAGAACCGACTAGAGATAATTTATAATGAGTCTTAATTTTTAAGAACAACTTTTCAAACCAGAGACTACATTTTTTCAGACATATCTAAAAAAATAGAAACACATTGGCTTATAATTCTAAATAAATTATTTTATTAAAAATACAACGGATAAGTTTTCAAATATTCAAAAAATTGTTCG
Source organism: Hylyphantes graminicola (assembly GCA_023701765.1). Classification (NCBI taxonomy): domain Eukaryota; kingdom Metazoa; phylum Arthropoda; class Arachnida; order Araneae; family Linyphiidae; genus Hylyphantes; species Hylyphantes graminicola. The sequence goes on along the minus strand of CM043117.1, from coordinate 42,955,176 downwards.
TTTTTCTCTCAAAGTAATTAACTTTTTTGTACTTACTTGAAATGGAAAAATACGAAAAGAGCAAGGCTGAGAGCTACTAACGAAATTCCGTATCCTACGTAGTAAATTGTTGCTGCCTCTTTCATATCCCACAGTACCTTTAAAAAAATGATGCGTTTTTTTAAAAACAATTTTAAAAATATAGAATATTACAAAGTAAAACGTTTGAATATTTGTCCAATGAAACTTTGCAGTTTTCAGTGACGAAAAATTCTGAATTAGAGTTGGATTTTCCTTAAGATAAAAATTAGTCAACATTTTTAAGCTGCGTTAAATTTAAAAAATGATAAAATTTAAATTATATTAAATTGCTTTTAGAAATGAAATGAAACTTTACAGTTTTCAGTGCGAAAAATTCTGAATTAGAGTTGGATTTCCTTAAGATAAAAATTAGTCAACATTTTTAAACTGCGTTAAATTTAAAAAATGATAAAATTTAAATTATATTAAATTGCTTTTAGAAAAATAACTTAAAATATTCTTTGATAATGCCAATAAAGGTTTCGCCTTCGTGTAGAGTAATAATATTACTTATAATTATCACATTTACACTATCAATTGTTAAAATATTTGCAAAGATTTCATGATTTTTTTTTGTACTTTAGGAGTAAGTATTTTAGTTTTCTTGTCCCACGTGATAGTGGAATAAGTGTTCTCAGAATTCTAAGTTAACAGAGAAATCTGAAAAAATATGGAATTAATATTTAAATTTTTTCCCACTTTCGATAACAAGATGAAAATTCTAAATTTTTTTTGATGAAGTTCAAAACTACTTAATTGCGATCTAATTCATTCGCTGATCTTTTTCAGCCCATTGACACGTTTCATTTATTCACTATAACTTTTTTACATTTTAAAACTTATGAATAAAATTTGGTTTAACAATTTTGCCTTTCTTTAGGTGGAAATGCATGCAAGAAAGAATGGGTCGATTCATATGCTAACCTTGAAATCATTCAAGTCATCTTCATGTGTTAGAGGTTTGCATCCTCTGTAATTGGACCACGGCACCCAAGAACCATTTGATAAACATTCTCGGCTAGCGTTTGCTAAAATGAAATAAATAAAAAAGTTAAATGTTTTTAAAAATGGAAAATAGCAGAAAGTTTCACATCAAAAGTTGAATCGATATACATGCAGTAGAAACTATTACTACTCGGAATAGCAGTACTAATTTTGTTGTTAATTCCAGAAATGAAGGAAGATTGATGTCTAAGGTATTTTATTAATAAAAATCATTTATAATATTTGAAGGGGTGGAATCAAGAGTTTTGATTCAGTATTTTTTTATTTTATTTCATTAACGGGTAGTTTCATGCTTGTTACATATGTAACAAGCATGAAACTACCGTAAATGAAATAAAATAAAAAAAATATATAAAAAATATACATAAAATATACAAATAATTATATGTTCCATACAAATAATTTTTTTTGAAATTTTGTGAAGACAAAATGTTTATAATAACATGTAGTATACAACGTATAAATTTCTAAGGTCTAAAATGAATGGTTTATAAGATATATCAATTTGAAGTTAGTATATCCTTGAAAATAAGAACAGCTTCATAAAGGCGCTTAAAGTTTTGAAACTGCATATTATGTTGATGTAACTAGATTTCGCACTACCAGTATTAATATGGTTCTATCCATCGTAGAGAAAAAAAACAAAGGTACCATTGTTTTCAGAATAGTTCGAACAATTTAATAAAATATTAAAAGAGAAATTGTATTTAAAAAAAATCAGTACCGGACCCCCTTAACAATCAGACAATTTTCAAGAAAATTGTCTTAAAAGTGCTTATTTATTTTTATCCCTACAAATTATATAAACATGTGCATGAACAATATTTATTATTTAAAATTTTTTATAGCTATTTGGTAGCTTCAAATGAAAAATCTAGAAAAGCCTACATTCGGGATTATTATGACTAAATGTTGATTAGCTTTAAGGAGTTTTATTCTTATATAGCTACGTTACTACTGAGTTCTAAATCCAGGAAATATCACGAGAGTTAGTTGAAATGGTTATAAAACGTTTTTACACCCTTTTGCATACAACCTTTTACATACGTTTTTTCGAATCAACCTAATAGCAAAAACCCATTATGTCTTTTAAATCAAACACCTGTATAAATTAAGATATTTTAATGTAATTTAATCCATTTCATTAATTCATAGGTATATTTAATTTAAAAATGCATTGTACTTACTGTTAGTATCATAGCGCACGCCGTTGAATTCTTCGAAGCAAGGAACACTGGCGGGGCTCCCGGCGGCAGTAATGGGCCAGCATGATATACCATCCCACGTGACATTGCAATAAACTGTTGAAAATAATAGCACGGTGATTTAATGGAATATAAACAGTTCTCACAAACATATTTAAAACATATAAATGACCGAACCAATTAAACAGAATAGTTAAAAGTAGAAATAGTTATAGATTGTTTTGTTTTTTTACATTTGAAGCTAATTATTACTAATTAAAGTCTAAGTATTTACCGGAAATCCAAGTAAAACTATTTATATATACATATAAATAGTGAAACATTAGACAAGGATAAATTCTTCTAATTGTTAGAAATTGGCAAACACCATTTCTAGTGTCTTCTCTTACTTTACAAAAAATAGTTACAATAGTTCTTTAAAAAGCAGTTCTATAATAGAGACAGGGCCAAGTTCAATCTATTTACACAAAAAAAAACCCGAACACTTGCAATATTTTACGAAACATTTTAAACTTTTTGAAAAAAGTAAGGGAAAAAACTTTTGTCTTCTAAGTATTATGTGAAAAATCTTGAAGGTGAGGATAATTTAAAACATGATAAAAGTACCAGCAAACTAAAATAACCATTCTGAAGTACTCGTCTCGGCTCTAGGAGAATTGTTAGACCTTATAATGAAAAGTACTTTATATGTGTGAAGAGTCGAGAGGAATATAATATCTTTAAAAGAACTTTAAACTTGTACAGATGCGACAATTTTGCTTTTAAAAGTAACAAAGTAACAATATGCTAGAAATGAAATTTTATATGTTTGGATAATGCCTTTGTGTAGTTTATAATTTCTTCCGATTTAATAAACAGCAATTTATTAAACACTCTGATAAATTTGATATTTTATAATTGAGTTTTCGGAACATGGAAATATGCATTGTCTAAAGATGGTAATGGAAAATGTTAACATTGACACTCTTTTTGTTTGTAAATTTTCATGACAATGACTGTCTGTTAAGAATGAATAAGATCTTATCATTTAATAAAAATATTGCAAGCTAACTTGATTGGTGAAAACGTGTTTTCTAAAAATATCTCATTTATTAAATTTTTTAAATGCTAACTTCGGGCTGTGCTGTTGGTTGTTCAAATTATTTGTCGAAGAAAGCTTGCATCGAAAGAAATGTTTTCTTTCATGTATAACGGTAATTTTAAGAGTTAAAACGAAGCAACCAATGACACCGTAGTGTGTGAAACTGAAGCAACCAATAAAATATAGAACAGATAAAAGGAAAACAAGAGTGTTACATAACCTGAAATATTCACATTTCTGTAAAATTATTACATATTAATTTTGTAGTTATTTCCAACTGTTGTAAATTGCTAAAATAGATATTTTTTAAATATCCGAACACACGTTACTACATATATTATTCAAGAGTAATAAAGTACGAATCGTAACTTTATTTGTTTAACATAATTACAACCATAAATATAATGATAAATTATTGTAGTCGTTATTTCAAAATTCTATTTCTTTAAACTTAAAACCTGGGCATAAAATAAAATGCTAATTTTTTTATTCTTCTCATAAATATTTGTTATAAAATTTTAAACTTGTTAATTTCGTTGGCCATTACCATTTTCAATTGTAATACAAATATTTGCTACTCAATTTAATTAATTTCTTTTTGAAGATGAATTTGAATGCAATTTATATAACAGCGTTTATTTTGCTCAATTGTATCCCTTATCATAAAACGCCTTCCCATAGAATCATAATTTTTGAAATTTATAAGAATTTCTTTAAAATAATCGAAAACATAATTAAACATTGTAACTATTTTATTAGTACTTATGATGATATTAGAAATATAAGGGATAATTTAAAGTAATCTATGAATGACAATAAAGTAATTACAATAAAATGTGAGCTTTGTATTTTTTTAAAAAATATATTTGCTTAGTATATCATTAAGATTCCCTATTATTTACTTGCGAAATAATTTATTTATTTTTTACATCTCCAGAAACACACATTTTACTAAAAAGAGTTTTTAATCCCTTGTTACAATATTTTGTTATTTTCTTATTCTGCAAACATAAATAAATTACCATTATTTAAGAAGTAGATGAGATAGAAATGTTATTAAAAAATTAATTATGTACTTTATAGTTAGCTAATCCTGAAATCTGTTGTTATTTTTGGAGTTATTTTTCTTATGAGCTTTAGAGTTAGAATTTAAATAGATGAAGTACATACAAATGTAAAATTATGTCTGTATGCAATGTTATGTTTGTAACATTACAATATAGTTAACAAGATATATTGTGTAGCAGCCTACTGTGTAATTTTGTTTGAAATATTACACATAGATCGTTGATATAGCTGAAAATAAAGTTGCGTATTTTTAAAATATATTATAAAAACAACTCTATCTATCCCTTTTTTATATTTAAATGTACCCAGACACTTTAAATTGCATTTGTCATACTCACTTACTAATTTATTTGAAGAAACATAATAATAATTACATGTTATAGTTCAAAGCAAAACACAGGAAAATGCTTTATAAAATATATGGAAATTGGGCGCCTTAATCTACTTAGAAACATGAAAGCCACGTGGGAGTTACAGTAGTTCATTTACATTCGAAGCGTGTATTTAATTACTCTCTAATGCGTACCAATACTGTCATCTATACTTTTTAGCGTTTCATTAGTATTTTAGAAGAATACATTAAAGCATGCTAAAAATTGTCGGAATAGATTTGTTGACTAGATTCTTTTAAAGGAATTTTAATCACTTAAATATGCATTGAAAATATTTTTAAAAAGTTATACATTCTGAAAATTTCTTTTTAGGAAAGGTAACAGTGTTTTGCTATTTAGTATAAACTACGGGTTGTTAATTTTTTAGCATACTTTTCTTTTTTTTAATTCGAAGAATTAAAAAAAATAAAAAAGAAGGTATTAACATGCGGTCGATGTCCGTCCGTACCCCTCTTCCAAAATCGGTTCTATCAATCCGATCTTAAAAATTCTTTTTTTATTAGAAAGGTATGACCTCAAAAACCCAACTTTCATACTTTTTGTCTGTATGTCTGTCTGTACGATAAGACGGACATAAATCTACTATATGTCAACGAATTTCCCATTGTATTAGCATTGCAATTCAATTTCGAGTCATTTAAATTGGTTCTATATATCCGATCTTAAAAACTCTTTTTTATTAGAAAGGTATGACCTCAGAAACCCCAACTTTCATACTTTTTGTCCGTCTGTCAGTACGATAGGACGGACATAAATCAACTATTTGTCTACGAATTTCCCATTGGATTAGCATTGAAATTCAATTTCAAGTCATTTAAATCGCTGTTGCCAATCCAACAATGGCATGAGAAACTTTATTCCTTTAAAAATAATATTATTTGAAGCAAAATTTATTTTGGTTATAAATCAGTTTAGAATGACGTCAAATGTGATTATTTGATTGTTTATTATTTGTTTACTAAGTAACTGGCAAGGCATACTTTTTTTGCGTATAATCCTGATTAGTTTTAATTTACATTTCCTATTTTAAGTGCATCTTGAAGTAGTTTTATGGTTTTTGTTCTACGAATAATTAAATATTTATTTCTGACTGCAAATAAATCACGCAGACGATAAGTAATATTTATTTTATTTGCGATAGAAAATTAACGAAAATAATTTATTTCGGAACTTTAAATTATAGCTGGATGCTGTGTTTAGTGAAATTTTTTCCTAATGTGTAAAAATTTAATGTAGATACGGTTGTAGATGACACTTACTGTTACGAACCTAGTTGTTTCCCGGTAAGAAATTTAGTAAGTATATTTAAGTAACAGAAAAGTAGGCTATTTTAGTTCTTTAAGAACTTCTTGTTTTTTGTCGAAAATATTTGAAGAGTTTGTTTCCGAATGGCTGCAAGTCAAAGTTTTGAAAACTATGGTACGATTTCTGTTGCCTGGATATGTGTCTGAAAATGCATTTTTAATAAGTATAAATTTCAAATCAAGAAAGTTAAAACAATCACAAGCCACTGGTTTAAAGATAGTGGTACGGTTGCATAACACACACGATCAAAAAAGTATAACATAATAGAAATATAAGAAAAACACAATCTTAAACATTGTAATTAATTCATATGATGGTAATTATATATACTGATTGGCTTAATAAAAATATCAGAGACAAATTAAAGTAATAGTACATTGATACCAGCATCTTAGTTCCTTTAAAATATAAAATTCTGAATTTTTAAATTTTTGGATCTTCATTGATAACATACCGTTAAAATTAGTTATTAAATAATTCATAAACTTCTTTTCTTATATAAAATCACACATTTCTCTAATTAATGTATACCTCCACAATATTACAATGATGCAGTTAAGTCAAAATACAATAGAAAATCCATTAATGCTCAGAATCTTTAAACCGTCACTGATACTAAATATAAAATAAGCTCTTTCCGAGGCCTTAATGTGCACTTTTACTCCGTAATCCGTATAAAAATGCATTTCAAAATGCATATAAAAATCAATGCAAAAAAATGCATATAAAAATCCGTAAAATTATGCATTTTGAATTGAAATCTCATTCAGTGAATCGTATTTTGTATTACATTGCACTCATAAAAAACTTCCGTTTGAAATGCACAAGTGTAACACTAGTATTGATTAAAATGGAAAAGTACACGGGCAGAACCGATTGATTTCGTACAAGGCTTTCCTTAATAGCCTCTTTGGGGATGATAGCGAGAAATCGCCTAAACTGGTGTAAAGGAGCCAGTTACTCGCTTTGTTTACCTTTCGCTGCAACCCTGATTCACGCTAGAGTTGAGTGGAACGAGTCACACGTTTGTACCGCAAATGAAGAACCATAAGAAAAACCGGTTTTCGGTCGCCAATGTCCGCCAAGCAGACAAATACGGAAAGTCTCTAAAGAAATCAATCGGTTCTTCCCGTGTACTCTTCAATTGACAACATTACAATAACTTGTGCTTATTCCCAGATTTAGAAATGCACTAGACTAAGAAGACGTCGGAAGAGTTGAAACAGCTTTTTTTTAATGAGAGTATCACATCGACAAGGACAGTTTCAGGTGGTTTCACACTTTTTTTTCCCACTCAGCATATCCATTTTAATCTAGCTTTTGCCTGTGCCTAGGATAATGTTTGTATAATGTAGTTATAAGTTTTTTTTCAAAATTAATTTCTAGTTTTATTATTAACTAGTTTAGCTTTTTTATACTTACCAAATTAATAATAGTTTGTTTATGATTGCTTCTTGTTGCATATTTGAATCAGCAATGTCAGTTTGATGCCATAACACCAAAAGAAGGTCACCAATACGATGTCACGGGCTATTTGGTTTTGTTTTCGTACATGCCTATAGGTTGAATCGTTTTTATGACAACCAAGTAAGATATTTTACAACAAAATTTAATGGTTTCAAAGTAGACATGCCTGACATTCAGGTATCTAGGCAGATGATGTAGCATATGTAGTTCGTGACTTATCAATGATAAAGAAAAGATGTTCCTTTTTTCCAGCATGGGTGGTAATACGATGATGGGAAAAGGAATAGAAATTAATAAAACTTGCATGTACCAAAAAGCAGTAACCACAAAATTTTGGAAAGAATAAAATATATAAATAAGACATATCAACCTACAAACTGTGAAAAAAGTGTAAGCTTATCCGAAAGAAAATAAAACAAATTAGTAAACTGCAAACAAAGTCCCTACCACGTGTTATGGTCTGAAAGTTTTAAATGACATATTTATGTCATTTACCTTTGAATTAGATCACGTTAAGAGGGGTGTTCAGTTATCAGGCAGCCCCAGAGAGCTTTGCATTAGTTTTGAAGTAGCAACCTCTGCAAAAACAGTGATTAGCTATGCAAGAAGATTTTGCCTGATTTTAGAATCTTTATAAAATCAAAAAAAAAAAAAATAGAAGGGAAGAAATATGTGGTTATTTAATAATGTATTTATAAATTTAAAAAATTGGTGTCGCCGTTTCCAGAATTTTTTGGGTGATTGAAACAGTAAAAAAACCATATGTTTATGCAATACTAGGGGGCAAAGCCCCCTGCTCGCTACCGCTCGTCAACAACCGGGAATTGCTACGCAATTCCTATCTGCTTGCTCCTCAAACAAACATATGAGGATATTGCCAGTGAATGAATGCTCATCTATTCAATCTGCCTAGTTTCCGTGGGACTGCTATAGGGCATCACGTAGCTCTAGCCCTACGCAACGATCTCTACCAAAGCCACGGTACGCATCCTGAAGCAGCCCCGGCACAAAACAAGCGCACCGCCACACTTACTTTCAGCGTTTTTGACGTTTCTGATTGGCTGAAGCCGCGTAAGTCACGTGGCTTTCAAGCATCCGACAATTACAATTTTATATTATATAGAGATTTTTAAATACAATTTGTTACATTTTGCCTTTATGATTATTCTCATGCCGAAAGAGAAAAAAATGCATTCATGAAAAGTAATGCCTTTCGCAGATGTTCAAAACTAATGCATTATCTCTATGGGTTTTATGAGACTGACCATACTTGTTTTTGGTTTAATTATTATACTTGTAATTATCAATAAGTTATGGTTGAAGTGTTATAGGACAATGTATCACACAAATAAATCTGTTATTCAATGTATAAACTTTTGTTAGTACGAATTTCCTTAGCCTCTTTACTATAAACAGTGTACAAAAGCAGAAAGCATCTACCTACTTTCCCTCACACAGAATCACTCAATAAATCCTAGCATCTAAATTTAATAATATACTCTATAAGGACATTTCAATAAGTTTAAAACAAAAATATTCAAGGGCAGCTACTAAGTTTGCATTCGCGAACTCTTGAAAACCTTATTCTGACATCCAAAATTGGACTACACTGTATCTCTTCAATTTTCAGCAATACCTTTAAAGTTTAAAGAGACTACTCTTTGCAGTCCCTCAGAGAACTCGTGCATCACATTTGAAGTTCGCAGATATTTTAGTTCTTACATTGGTTTTAGACAGATCAATGTAAAAAAAAACACATTTTAAAATCGGCACCATCTAAAATTCTCAATTTCGTGTGTTCTACCCTATTAGAATAATTTCATTACATTATATTTCGCATCAGGTAACAAAAGTAAAAATAGTCTTTGTTACCTTTGTTACCTTTAACTACCTAACCCACATCGGATATTTTTTTTAAGTATCAAGCTAACACAAAAACATAAATAATTGCTTAGGTCTTTTAACATTTGCTATATTCCTCGCTTGCCTTCAGTCATTAATAATTAGAAAGAAAACCAAATTTCTTGCAAAAAAATCCAAACGATATAAAAATTTAATATAAATTATATTCAAAATTTATATAAGCTTTCAACATCAGTTAATGTTGTTCAAAATTACGTTTTTTTCGTTACATAAACATTCTATGTAATTTCATTGAAGAAATAGTACTCTCAAAATCTGACAATTATTGCAATATTTACATTATTCTATTCCATCCGCTTATTTTATGTTATTAAATTTTTTTTCTATAAATGAAGAAATACAAAAAAATTGGTACAATAATTTCAATACTTAAATTTGAATTAAAATTCTTTGAATGCCTGAATTTACTGCTTTTCACTTCAAACATTAAAAAAAACCTTCTTTTAATCTAAATTTATTTTTGTGCAGCGTTTCTGCATGAGTTTTATGTACCTTTATTAATTTGGTTCTAATTCTAATTGAATTTGAAGTTTAAACCATTAAAATTTATAAAACTACTAAAATTTCTATTTCTACTAAAAATAAAGAATACCACCCAAACTATTCGGAGTGCTTTTTTTTCTAAATTTTTAAGTTCAACTAAATTAGTTATAAAAAATGTATTATTGTTTTCATACTAAATAGAAAATGCAAAAAGTTCAAGTCAAAATTTGAAAAAAAATTTCAAGTCGAAGTTCAAGTTTATTTTTATATACGTTTTATTTTAGTTAAGAACTAAAAATGCATTATTATTATGCTTTCAACGTTTTAACCCCAAATAATATTTTTATGCCATAATTTTTACCTTCTAAAATAAAATTAGATGTTGGAAAAAGCTTTCAGAACTTTTATACTAAACCAAGAATATTGCTTTATAAAAAGAGAAGATGAAAATATTTAAAAAAAATCCTAAAGTTAAATTAAACATTACAAATTTAATTTCTGAAAAATCATGCAAAGCACCAGAAACATCTTATTATTTTTCTTCATCCGATAACTTTGGAAATGTTTAGAGAAATGTATTATTGTATCAAAACACTTTAACTTTTCTTACTTTTGAAAAATTATTTATGTTAGGTAATTTCTTTCTGTTCTTTATCTGTCACAATATATTTAATTTCTATAAAGCAATAACGTCAAAGATTAAACATGTGTTTTTAAACTGAAACTTTTATTTAAGTTTAATAAATAGAATAATTTCTAAATCAAAAATCAAATTTGTGAATTCAAACTTAAACTGAAGTTTTTAATACTAATAACAAAACTGAGTTTATAATACAAAATGTTTTCAACTTAAAAAAACTTTTTAAAAAAACCTGTTTTCACTCCAAAAAAGTACTATTTTAGTGTAACATTTTGAAACCATAACATTTTAAATTTGTGTATTTAAACTTACACTAACGTTTTTAATGCTAATAACAGAACTGAATCTACTATACCGAACGTTTTCAACCTAAAAAACTTTAAAAAATACTTTTTTCACTACAAAAAAGTAGCATTTAAGTATAACATTTTGAAACCAACCACTTATCTTCATATAACTGGTTTTTTTAGTGTAAAGCATATTTATCAAACAGTAAACGGTGCACTTACTGCTTTAAACTGTCTTTTAGTATCAAATTTTAAATTAGAAAATTAATGAAAATAAATTAGCTATAATTACATTTTGGTCGTAAATTATCAAATTTTCACCCTGTTAAATAATTTGCTGTAAAGTAGATATTTTTTCAAAGATAATAACATCCCATCTTTCACACACTAATCTTAACAAACAAAACGGAGGACAGGCTCTTCACAGAGTGCTAAAAATATTTCACACTAATTACTTAAAAGCTTTTCATATGCGTCCAATGATTTATTGGGCTTTTCATTGGGTTAATTCATTGCGTACAATTAAGGAAAATAATGAATAGACACAAATAGCCGGTTCTAAGACTAAGAAGGATTTTACTACAATATATTTGAAGGATGTCTTAAGCAGCGAAATATTGATTATTGGTAAGGGTTTTGTGTATAAATTTAGGACTTTAATATTGATGAGATTAATCATTTTAACCTGTTTGGTAGAAAATGATAGTTTTTTTAATCACTATTATGCAAATTAGTTTTTTTCGTTATTGATTATTTGATTTTTCTAAAATAATTAGTCACATGAAAATTGAAAATAATGTACTTTTTTTTGGGGCCTTTCATATAATGTAGATATATACCCTATGTAGGATGAGCAAAACGACTGAAGTGTAAAATTGCTTTCATGCATTAAATTAAAATTTTAATACAAAATTTAAATAAAAAAAAACTAAATATTTCTGTTGTTAGATTGTTGTAAATTTGGCTCGTCACGACTTTAAAAGTTAAAATGTGACAAAATTATTCAATTATAGGTTTTCATTAATAAAAAATTATACGTGTTGTTAGCAAACCTAACTGTCGGGCAATGGGTTTAAACGTCTGCATCTCAGCGGTACACAAAGATGCTCTATTTGTGACGGGTGCATTTTAAAACGGTGCATTTTTAACGGGTGCATTAAATATAATACATTAGTATATTTTGATATTTGAAATTATCTTATCGCATTACATCTAACTTTTCTTATGGATTGTTGTTTGAGTGATACTTGTTTTAATGAATAATCATAAAAAATACGTTAAAGAAAAGCCAATTTTTGTTGGTTCTGTTTTTGTATCACGTACATGAAGTACCGCATTTTGAAGAAATTTAGAAATAACCGAGCGACTAAAACAAAATGTTTAAATTTGAGTTCATCGCATTTTAGAAGCTTCTAGCTTATATGAAACATTAAAACTCACTGTAGATAAAAATAAATTCAGTGTAATTTTGGTCCATGAAGATTAAAGGAAATGCTAGAGCTTATGCGCAAATATTAAATATTTAGCGAGTTTGTCTGTTTTATAATCTTTCGCTTTGATTCATATTCCTTTGATCTTCAACTATCGGGAAATAGTTATTCTATCTAAAAGCGTTTTGAAAATGCTGATGTAGTTTGTAACTGCTTTAATAAACTTTCCATTATCTGTAAACTATTTCCGTAGTCACGTAAATGTGAAGTTATACCGTTTTAATTTGCGTAATTTCCTTAGAAGTACTATTTCAATGCAAAATTATGCATAGTCTAGATGCAACTATGAGTAAAGTTAGATTTCTTCAAAAAGAAGAATTAAGTTTAATTCACAAAAGTCGTACACGCATTTGAAAATTATTCCATGAGTAAGAAAAAGCTAAAACATATGAATTTGTTCGTTTCTCACTTATTCAAATCAATAAACTTGCGTAAAGTCATGGCCGACTTCAGTAACAAGGCCAGAGAATCTCTCCTAAACATGAGCGTAGACGGAATTTTCGACGTCACTGTTCCTAGTGCCGAAGATTGAGAAACATGTTCGGACGTATTCGGAATCCGAAAAATGTGGTTAACCCTGAACGAGTTGTTCCAAATAGGTTACGAGGCAGGTAGTCTACACCTTCAGAACAACGTCCCTCGTAATTAATAGTTTAGTGTTGAGCGTTATTAAAATATCTATAAATTTCCTTAATCGAAAACAAATAGCAAGTTTCTAAAATAAAAAAATAAAAAAAATAAATGAAACAGTCCGCAATATTGGACTTCGTTTGGAACTATTCCCGGAACTATTATGTCAAAATTTCCGTTCATTGGCAATTTTACTATACTTTATGGACAATTTTACTATAATTTTCAAGTTATAGTGCTCAAGCTAACTTAAAATAAAATGAAGCTCTTGCATCTGCATTCTTCATAAAGCAATTGAAATATCAAGCAAGAGACAAATTGTATTTTTAAGCTTAAGGAAACTTATATATTTGACAAAGCATATAACAATTTAATGTTATTTATATTTTTTACGTGATTATAGGTAAAAAATTCTAAAGGAATTAAAATAACCTATCTTGTTACTATAATTTTCGATGAAATTTTTATAAAGAAATATATGTCTGTAACAGGAACTGTAATCTAGGACAACTTTCTCAAATGATTTATTCGTCGTCAGAAATAATTGCTAAACACAGCCATTTAGTTGTAATTTGAACTGTTAAAATCCCAAATGGGCTATGTTCATTAATTTTCTTTCATATAAATTCAATTAATATTCTTTATCGTTTGCAAAACTTATCTGCAGTTCGAAGAATAATTACGTATTAAATTGGAAAATATTTGACTCTGCTCGTGCATAGCTCCTTAAATAAGCATCAGTCTTTGATAAAAATTATTTTTTAAGCTTTTCTTTTCATAAATTTTGATGTTTTGCCCAAGTTTATAATAAATGCTTTTTATCTATTGAAAATTTGGGTCCCAGAACGCGAATTCAACTTTTCCTTGATACATTTTATTTTCATTTTAACAAAAAATTTCGAAATCTTAGTAAGTTAAAAATAGTTTTTTCAACTTATATAAAAAAAATAGTCATTTTCTTCCTCTTCGAATAAAATCCCTTTTTCAATAATTTATTTGCATGTATAGAATCAGCAATATATAAAAAAAAGTTAAGATAAAGTGCATAAAAATTTTTTTTAAAAAATTTCATAACATTTCAGCTTTCAACAGAAATAAAATCTCGAAAAGTTTTTCTCGAGAGGCGGATGTATTGAAGCAGTTTCTGTACTTCTATCAAAATCAAATTTCAGAAAACTTTTTTCTTCTTGCAAGAACTAGAGTTTTTTTAGTAGTATTTTCAATTTAACGCCAAGAAATTGTTACATTTTAGTTGCTGTTGGAGTTTTATTCTTTGATTGATCGTGTATATCATATTTCTAATCATTTCATCATATGTTTTGTATCAAATTACTTAAATACAATATTTCAAAAAAATTAATTTTGAAAATAGAAATAGATTAAAAAGACATTAAATAATTAATATTAGAAGCATAAAAAATACCAATTAAAATTTTCTTCATAAAGTAAATAAATAGTCAATATAATGTTTTAATATACTCCTTTATGTTTTCTTTATGTCATTTAAAATATTCAATAAAATTAAGTACACATGCGATTTTAAAGAGTCAAACCTTGTTTATAGGCTGCTATTATAAGGGATTATTTCCAGAGCGATGGAATTTTTAAAGAAAAGCTGTATACATGTTTTTTAGGATAAAAAATTTGCAGAAATGGTTATTTTCATTTAAAATGATCTAAAAACGCAATAGCATTCCCCATTTTCTTTTTATATAAAATTGATAATCGCCGTCAAAATATCCCAAATATAAAAATTGGTACTTTTTCATTAAATATCTTTATTAAGAAATATTATATTCTTAGATATTAAAGCATTAATTTTGAACTAACTAAGAAAAAAATATATCCTGATGTGTTTTCTAACGAAGTCTGATATTGCAGACTGTTTTTTTTTGTTTATTTTAGAAACTTGTTATTTATTTTCGATGAAAGAATTTTATAGATACTGTACTAATTGCATTGAAACTCTCTTTTGGACGAGAACTTTTTATTTCAGGACAATCACAAAAGTATCAGACAATATACACGTAGAATTTCTGGAGCTTTACGACAAAGATGTTTAGCAGTCACATTTTTTTCAAGTTCTGACAAAAGCGTCACCAAAACGAACGCCCGAATTTTACACACTCTTTTCAGTTCAGTTTGCAAAACAAAAATAAGTCCTTACGAAAAATAATTATATACAAGAAAGTGACGTCATTACAATACGCTATGTAATAACGCTCAATACGAAACTATTAACTAGTATTATTATTTTCGATAAACAATACTGAAAACATATATAGTCATTATTGAATTCATTCTATCAACAAGAATTATTAATAATAATGATAATTATTTGTTCTTAGTAATACAATTTTTTTTTGAGTTTTGATTCATAGTTATTTGCAATATTTCAAAAAGAGCGCATGGTAAGTAATAATGGACGATAAAAAAAATGATCTTTCGAATCATCGTTTATGAAGCACATTGTTGATCAATATGATTTTTTTTAATTTTTCCATAAGCAAGAATTTTTTGTTCCAGTCTACAATGCCAATTTTAATTTAAATTCACTACGCCCTCTCATTTCACTGTTAGAATATTTGTCTAATTAAAATTCCACGCAAGCTTCCAAGTAATTGCAAGATGCTGATTTCGGAGAAAAAAAGTAATTAGTTAGAATATTCATAAAATTTCAAAATGGTTTAGCCTTATCTTGTGCTTTTAGCAGTCAAGGTGAGAAAAACTTTTTTTAAAGAATAATTTCTGTAAAAATATTTCTTTTTATTTTTTTACACTATGTAGCAATTTTTTAAAAACTTTTTACGTGCATGGCATCAGAAATAATATTACAAGATCATCCTATTAAAAAAATTAATAAGCATAAAAATTTCATTTCACTTTTAAATAAAGCTTGCTTCTGGATATTTTTTACTTGGAGTGTCATTTTTTAGTATTTTTAATCAATATTTATAAATTTATACTTTAATGAAAATAGCATTGAATTATAAAAACATGACGTAAAATTGTAGGAAACAATAATGAAATGTGAAATATTAAGAAAAAACAATACAATAAAAAAAATTTACATGCAAATATTTAAATTGACAAAAATCTCGTCAAACAAATTAATAGATATTACATTTACACTGCTTATTCACTTTGAAACTTTATCAAAAATATATTGCTTAAAAAATCTGGCTCACGTGTTAAACGTGAATTTAAATATTCCATTCTACGAACTTTAACAAGCATTAAATATTTGTCACTCTTACATTTTGATATATTTCAATAGAGATGGAGAGTTTAGTTTTAAAAAAGACATACAAAACAATGATTTGAGAAGCTAAAGCATTTTGAAACGGGAACATCACAACTCTTTTAAATGATAATGCTATAAGTTTTTGAAATAGAGATATTTATAAGCATATCCCTAATTGTGTATTTACAAGGTATTCATTTTTAACCCGGTTAGATTAGGTTAGGTTTGAATTATCGTTACACTAGAGGTACGCAAGGGCTATTGGCTATTGGAGTCGTATTTTAGAACCACAGTCAGGTGACGAGCCGACACCAAAATAGGCACCCAAAGCAATCGTTAAGGGCGACATTGTACGTAGCGTTAGGACTTTGAAGGATATTACCGTGCACTCTCTTACACGGAGTTATTATTCGTCGGACATTTTTGGATGCACGGGCCGTTTATAAATTGGCAGTTATTTTGACGATGCTCGGACCCGAACCAGGCAAATTTCGCATGATAGGCTAGTTCATAACCGACTGGGCTCCCTAGCCCATATTTTTATCCCGTAATTATTATCTTATTTACTTTAAAAGAGGAAGTAATTTTACAACCACATTTTAAAAGGCTTTCCTATATACTAATTTCTGAGGAAATTATATTTAGCATCATTACAAGTACAGTAATTGTCCCCTAAGAAGTTATTAACTACTGCTTAAATATGAGCATGAAATCAGGAAATAACTTAACATCATTCCACAAACATAAAGGCAGTAACACACATACAGGAAACATTTATTTTTAATTACATACTTAATAAAGAGTCATAAATGTTAAATGAAAGGCAGTAATATAAGAAGGCTTTAAAAAACTAAATCTAAATGGCTGTGCTTTATATTTTTTAAGATTTATAAAGTGGTTAAAAAAAGTGATTTTTTTTTCGGAAAACACAATTATTTTGGAAAATAATGGCACGTAATTTTAAATATTGTAGCAAATCAAAGAGTAATGATTATGTTTTTATGGATAATAATTTCGATTAATTACTTATAAAACAAAAATATTTTTATCTAAGTAATTGATGAGTTTGCGGGAATAAAAATATTTATACTTCAATATATAACTGTCATTATATTAAATTTTAAAAAAACCTGCCGAGGGCGAAAAACAAATATATTTATTACGGTTATAAATGCGTGTGTGTGCATTTACTTTCAGCACACAAAGAGTAAAATAAAATAAAAATTGCATAATTATGTTCACCACCGCAATAAAAAATAATACTAGTTAACTGTTTAATGAATTGAAAACTTTAATAATCAATCATGTAAGATAATTTTATTTTAAATCGGATTTTGTGCCTTTGAAATGCATTTTAAAAGAATATTCTAGTTTAAATAGCTTATAGTGCAAAGATCGGTAAGTGCATATGAATCGTTAAAAACACACTTGGGTTTACTTTTTCGAAGCCAGTTTATCGATAAAACCGTGGGTAAAGAGAAATGGGGTGCATTTTAAATGCAACAAAGCACTTGAAAGATGTTCATAGGTGGTTTTATTTGTTAGAGTATCTGATTTATTGAAAGTTTTCAAAATACGAAGTTATTGGAGATAAAATGGTTTAGGTGTTTGGTAAAAAATTTCTTGCCTTTTAGTATACTATCTTTTTTCCAGGACAGTAAATATTCGCCAGAAATTTAGTGGCGAGTATGCATTTAAATTATGTTATGTAGCTTTTTCACAATGATTTTAAATCCTTAGTAATTTTGCTTTATACATAAATTATCAAAAACTATTGAAAAAAGTAAGAAACATAGGAATTTCAAAGGTATCTAGATGCTTTTAGTAACAAAATAAAACATCGAAGTTTTTAAGGCAAGTTTAAGTTTTGAAATATATGTTTAATTTAATCACGTTTATGAGACTAAAAAATAAACTTTGAAACTGTAAAAGCAGTTCTACAGCCCAAGCTCTTGTTCGAGACAACGTTATTTATTTATAAAGCAAAGTTTTTGCTTTTTTTTATACCGAATAGGCCCATAGAATAGGCACCAAATAGGTAACAGAATTTTATAAACACTTGAATAAATATAGTTTTAGGTTTCGAGATCTTTCAAAGGTTTTCATTCGATAATTTAAGAAAAAAGCAAATTTTTTCTTAGAGTTCTTAACTTTTAAAAAACTCGTGGGCAAAAAAACGTGTAAAATGTATTCCTACCATTCAGTTTCTATTGATTAACAAGTGCTTACTGGTTAATAGTTACCATGATTAAATTGGAAAATCTTTAATATTTTTTAAAAGTCAAACGGTCACGATGACAATGGAAGTGCCTTCTTATTTGTAATTTAATTACAAAATAGAACGTGTATTTGATTTTATGATTTAAAAAAATATTTAATGCCTAGAAACATATCAAGTGTATTGGTCATTTTAAAAAGAAGAAAATGACAAATTTTCATGTTTTGGTGTATCTTGAAAGCCGTTTTTCACTTTTAATTACCTGATATAAAATCTAAGATAATGAAAATGATGCCGTAGATTTGAAAATACGAAAGAGAGATTTTTGTTCCACATTTTTGGAGTTAGCCGATTATGAAACAGTGGTTTAAGGTAGGCGAATACCCAAAATTCTAAAAAAAATTCTATTACTTTAATTTTTTCCAAATTCGGCATAGGGATTACAAATATAATGAATAATACTATTTAGGCATTTTTTTTATTTAACTATAATTTATTTATTTTAAACGGTGTTTTTCTACTAAAAAAAGAGGTTTACGCTAACAAGTCTACCACATTGAATTTTTATCCTATGAACATCAACAATTATGTGTTAAATTCTTCGTTTTGAACTGATGCATGCAATGACCCTCTAGAGTCTCATACAAATTACAAGAAAAGAAGTTATTAAGAAAAATGTGAAAAAATTGGCCAAAAAAAAGATTTTTTTTTTGATTAACTTACACTTGAAATTTTAAAAAAAAAAAACTTGTATATTTACACCAGATGTTAGAGGTTCATGGCACAGATATATATTGAAATAGCATCTGTAAAAAATTTCAGGTAAATTAATGTAAAAATTTTTATGCTAGAAGTGTTGGCGTAAATATAACCTCTTTTTTTAGGCGAAAAACACCGTTTAAAATGAATCAAATATATTTAAATAAAAAAAATTGCACAAAAAGCATTGCTCATTATATATGAAATCACTATGCCAAATTTGGAAAAGATTAAAGTAATAGTAAAAATTTTAAAATTTTGGGTATTCGCCTACCTTAAGAACGTTGTTCCATCTGTCAATCTGTGAGCCTGTTTGAAACCACTTTATAGATTGAACTAAAATATCTACTGTTTTCAAATGTGGTATGCGAGTTCCTATACAGGGTGGCCCCGACATGGAGATGTGAATGAGATAGAATTGTTGCCAAGTCAAAAACCAATGCAAAAACAGGTTTGCTAAGTGAAACTATTGATAGCTTCAATATTAAGTCCAAACAAACGATTAGCGAATATTGGCCGACAATTATGCTGTGGTTAGACAAGCTAGCTGGAACGTAATATAAACTCAAGGTTAGTACCGCTGTGCAAAAAAAGTTCCCACTAGGGATTATTTTGGAAGTTATTTATCCAGGCGAATCTGACCTTTTTTAAAAAAAATACAATGCATTCTAAATTGATTGCAATACACACAATTTGCACAAGGGGCCGTCTTCATCTTTTATTTCGATTTAGAGGCTTTCAGACGGGCTTCAGTATTTTTTTTCGCCAAGCATCTCAATGTATTCTTATCTCTACGCCGAGGCCACTTTTATTAGCGCCACCCTGTAGTACCTGTCGGTCGTTGATCGTCGAGAAAATAGCATTTTCGCAAATGTACTGTTTAACAGTATTGATGAAACTTCTTGGGCAAATGTTTTATCAATCCGAATTTAGCGTATGAAGCATCTATCATTGAGTTTTAATTGAAAGTCGTGTGGTGTTCTATACACATATAGTTTTCAATTTACCGCTCTTTATATTTAGCAGTTTTTCAAATGACTTTAATAGCTCAAATTTTAATTACTTATTAAGTTTTTTTTTCGAATTACGTTTCTTATTTTAAATTCCAACAATTTAATGACATTCCGTTCTTTTAGTGGCTTTCAGCTTTATAACAAGTACTAAAAGATGTATAGCTATTAGCTAGTACCTTTATGTATTTAAA
The DNA here is from genome assembly GCA_023701765.1 of Hylyphantes graminicola. Classification (NCBI taxonomy): domain Eukaryota; kingdom Metazoa; phylum Arthropoda; class Arachnida; order Araneae; family Linyphiidae; genus Hylyphantes; species Hylyphantes graminicola. Next base: position 42,934,715 of record CM043117.1, on the reverse strand, counting down.
ATATCTAGAACAGCACTTTTTTCTAAAAATTAGTGATAACTGTAAAAAAAGCAATTTATTAATGGAAATAAGGAAACAAAGACATATTTTCTTGAATTTTAAAATTTTTTTCGAAACCAACAAATTACATCGCAATCAAACAATTTATACTGCAAACACTTAGTGTAAAGTTACACTAAAAATGTGTGCACAAATTAAAGAGTTTCGGAGTAACGTTGCATCAAAAATCGAAGTAAGCGAACATCAAATAGGATAATAATTTTCAGCTTATTAATATTATGTGGATTTTTATTATGTTTTTTTTCAAACTGTAGACAGCTAAACCCTTGTTATGTAGTCACGTTACTCCACATTTCTACATTTTTAAAGTGTACTATAAGCCACTTCTGCCATCAAAAAACATATTGCTGCGAAACGATTTGACTCGCTAATGGCATTAAGGGAAGGCAAGCTTCGTGTGGATGTTAAAGCACAAAAATTCCAAGCATTTTGATAACGCGCTTGCGAGGGATATATATTAAATTTAATGGCAGGTCTCTTCTTTCTATAAATAGATAAAAGTGTTACTTCGCCTGTTTCGGATTTTTTTTGCTTTGGTACTTTTAGAAAGGTAAGCGAGAGGCGAGAAACTTTTACCTGTAGGTTATGGCAATGAAATATTGTTTAGATTTGTTCTTATCGGATTTTTTTATTACTTTTTGGTGCTCTAAAATCCAATTGATTTTAGAGTAATCTTTTTTTAAAAATAAAAGTTTTAATGAATAAACGTATTATGGTTTTAAGCGATGTGTTTTCCCGATAATATTTAAAATTTATGTATTTTGTAATGAATATTTTTACCCGCTTATTTTTTTTCTGTAAATAGATAAAATTGTAAATTCTCCTGTTTTGCTTTTTTATTTACTCTATGCTATACGAGGAACTTCTACAGGTCAGTGGATGATACTTGAACACTGCTGTGGGCCAAGGCTTTCTGGGCCCATATCAGATCTCCGCTGACCATTTTTGACTGTACTGATCATATACTGAATAAAAATATTAACTTTAAGTTTCTAATATTCCATTCTTGTATTTTGATGTGCATAAATTTCTCAGTACTTTGATCTCAGTTGCCTTACACAGTGCGGATAATAATTATAAGGACATCATATTTTTCTGTCTTCAGCAACAATGAAAGCTATTTACTACAACAAAGTATATTTGTATATATTTGTTTATTTTTATATCATGTAAAACACTATTTTTAAGCTTTAAACTCGATAATTTAAAAATACAGGGGAAAAACAGAAGTAACGGGGAATAAATGGAGGTTCAGAAATATAAGGACAGTACAATTTATTGTCATAATTTATACAATTAATACTTTGTTTTGCTGCTTCTTTTTTACTTTAACAATCACACTTCCTATTTGGCATACTTTCAGCAAGTTTCTTCAAAAATCCAGCATCAATACTGTCCCGCATACTGCATAAATTTTGTCCTCTAGCTATTCAAATGAATTGTACTGCTGATCTTAGGCATGAACATGCCTTACCATGTAAGACCAAACATTTTCTATAATATTGATCCTTGGTTCATCAAACCACTCTTTTGCCGCTTTAGAGATGTGGCAAGAAGCTCCATCTTGTTGAAAAACGAAATTTTCACCTCCTAAAGGTGAACAATAAGCAAGAAGTTGTTTTTCTAAGATTTGCAAAAACAACTCTGTGTTCATATTGCTAGGCACAGTACCAAATCCCTTTTTCGTTGGCTGAAAATGCCCCTCAAAACATACGCGATACACCTTTAAAGCGCCTGCTCCATCTGACTGCTTTTAACTTTTTCAAATCATGCCAGTAACTATTCCTACCATCGGGGCCATCAAGAGTAAAACGCTTTTCATAAGAATATACCTTTATAAGGCAAATCGAAAATTATGGTAACAAGAAAGATAATTTTAAATCCTTTAGAACTTCTTATCCATAATCACGAAAAAATTTATTTTTGACAAAGTATATAACAATTTAATTCTACTTATAAGTTTCCCAAAGTTTAAAAATACAATTTGTCTTTTGCTTAAGACATATACCTTTTCCGCCAAGAAACAACACTTCTCTCCCTTCAGAAGTCGTAAATTCTTTGCCACACGGCATTTTGACTGATGCTTGTTTATGAAGTTTTCAAATTTTTTACATAGATTCAGATAAGGACCACAGTTAAAAATAACCATATTTATCTGTAATATTTTGTTCTTATGTAAATTAAAGCAGCAAAAGTTTTGATGTCCTTATAATTAACCGCTAAAATTTTATGAAAATTGTGATTTTACCCCTTTTCAACTTAAATTTTGATAATTATGATTTAATAAAGGATAAAATTTTGCTTTTATGTCAGATTCAACAAGTATGTTTTGCCTTTTCTTGTACACGGAAAAGTTATAATTCTGTATCACAAAATAATCTACTGTCCGTATAATTATGATCCGCACTGTATATTTTTTATTTTATAAACTTAAGCAGTTAGCTTATATTTTAATTGGATTTTTTTTTGTCGTTAGAGAGTTTTAAAAAAATGTTATCTATGGATTTGCATTGCTACCCACTAAGAAGATCTAGGGGATGTGCCAGATTTATGCCTGTTAAATACAATTATATTTTGGATGTTTTCAATATGAAAAAAATATAACTTTGTTATAAAATTATAAGTGTCCTGACGTGACACTAATTTTCAAAATTTGATATGCGTGTTACATTGAGAGCGAATCGCAATATTGCGTGAGAAAACAGAATTCTATTGTTTCTAACAGATACAAACTATGATCCTTAAAAAAATCCAACAATATGTAATGACTTTATGACTTTCTTGGTGAGGGGCAAGATCGCCAAGCACTGCGACTATAAGTAACAACATGTAATACTCTCACAATTATATATGAAAGAAAATAGAAAGTTAAATTACTTACCTTTTCCATCATGAGGATATTTCTGTGATAAGGAATCTAAATAACAATCAGCTTCTTCCAAAGAGCCGATGTCCTCGAATGGATCTTTTTCAATGCTGGCATTATTGGCACTTTTAATCGAATTTTCGTTTTCTTGAAGCATGTTGGTTACTGTAATTTTATTCCTTCTGACGATTCAATTTTTTAATATTCTTCTTAAAGCAGTTAAAAGGCAGATAAATTTCAAAAGTTATTCGCACAGTGATGAGTCATATTATGGTCCATGATATCGTCTTTTTTTTTGTTTATTCCCGCAACGTTTTAAGCAGTTGAAAGTCAGATAAATTTCAATAGTTATTCGCACAATGATTAGTCATATTATGGTCCATGATATCGTCTTTTTTTGTTTATTCCCACAACTTTTTAAGCAGTTGAAAGTCAGATAAATTTCAATAGTTATTCGCACAATGATGAGTCATATTATGGTCCATGATATCGTCTTTTTTTTGTTTATTCCCACAACGTTTTAAGCAGTTGAAAGTCAGATAAATTTCAATAGTTATTCGCACAGTGATGAGTCATATTATGGTACATGGTATCATCTGTTTTTTGTACATTCCCACAACGTTTTAATGACTCTAGTTAGAACAAATGAAGAGTTATAAATATCTAAAAAATTTACTAAGATTGCTGTTTTTTTAAATTAGCCAAAATTTAAAATTTTCGATATCTTTTCCATACAGTATTAGTATGATTTCGGAGTGAAAAAAGAAATGCTATATTGAATACAAGTTGTTCAATAAAATTTGTTTCAGTTTAAGTATGGAACAATTGCTTAGAAAAATTCATTATAATATGAAAGCATATGATAAATTCAAAAGACCGCTTCTCTTTAAATTACATTTTTGTTATTATGTATGTAAATTTGTGAATAAACACTATTTTTTTACCTAGCACCATTATTATTTACTTAATTGGCGTGTGATTTGTTAACTTGCACACATTCTTTCTTTTCCTTCAGAAATACAAAAGTCTCATATTTGATGAAGTCTGAATGGATACTAAAATCAAAACCATTTTAGTTATTCTAATATCTTCAATATAAGCAATGTTCTTCTTTATTCTTGTAAAATATGCTTAGGAGGAGGTTCTGAATAATTTCAACTTTAACATTTCCATTTCTAGAGAATCTGTGATATATTTCATGCAGAATATAACATTATTTTTTATTGTTTATTATTCGTGCACAATCATTGGAAATATCTTGCACTTTCCTGTTGAAATGCACCAAGCAAAGGTCCAAACATTGTATGGGACATCTGTAAAAATGAAAAACAAGATAATTTTTTTCAAAACTTTTGTACATAAGAATATTTTGAAGAGAAATTTGTTATAATAGTATACATATTTACAGGTAAATTTATGTAGTATTGTGTTACTTGCTTCTAAATAGTTATTTGCATAGTTAGATTTCAAATTCATCCTTGTTTGCTTAGTTCAAATAACCTAGCAAATGTTGGAATAGATACTATTTAAGTTAAAAATAACAATTAAGAAATAATAAGAGTTTTTAAATTTTAAAATATTAATTTTATAAGTTCGTATTTACTTAACATTTATTATAACTGAAGTGCATAAAACAAGAGTTCATATTCACACAAAACTTTTAATTAACTATATTTATTAAATCTACAGTTTCACCTTAACATGATTCCAGCTTTTAAATTTCATTTACTTTATGTTCATCACATTGTTAATAGTCAAATTAAAAAAATATGAATCTTAAACTATTTAAAAGAGTTATGACAAATTATATTCTTAAATAAATTGAGTCATTTTACATTCATTGTTTGAAATAATTTATTCGCTAATGTTTTACAGTCCATATATTACTTTTAAATAAAGATGTATTTGCTAAATAAGTTGACAACTTAAATTTAGTTTTTATTCATTAATTAGCATCTATCCCTATGCATTGGAATACATGACCCAAAACTTAAGTTTTAAATAATTTATATTTTACTAATATTGCAGTTAATACTTCAGACAAATATTGATATCTGTGTTGTGCAATACTTATAGTATAAACGGACAGAATTTCCATATCCATAAATGGTGTTCATTTAAGTTACAAGCCAAAAACTACAAGTTGGGTCATACGTCCCTGGTTCCCCCCTACAATTTAATTTTATCTAAACTATTTTGAGAACAAATAATAACATAAAAGTAGCAGATGTAAGCTTAATTGAAATCTATATGAACTTTTAACCACTAATCACTAATACATACATTGAGGGTGACAAAAAGTGAAATGCACATTAATATGATTACTAAATTGAATTATTTAACAAGCTGTTAAATCAAGTCCGTATCTTTATTTCACATAAAACAACAAATACGAGCATCATCTTTAATTGAGAATGTATCTCTATATAATATAAAATTGTAATTGTCGTACGCTTGAAAGCAACGTGACTTACGCGGCTTCAGCCAATCAGAAACGTCAGAAACGCTGAAAGTAAGTGTGGTGGTGTGCTTGTTTTGTGCCGGGGCTGCTTCAGGTTGCGTCCCGTGGCTTTGGTAGAGATCGTTGCTTAGCGCTAGAGCTACGTGATGCCCTGGAGCAGTCCCTCGGAAACTAGCTTACTTTTCAACTGTTGGCATCGGTCTTGAGTTTCCGGCCAAGGATCGTAAAAACCATAGAGTTAGGAAAGAGAATAGAGCGGTCTATATGTATGTGTGCAGTAACGCACAAAAGAAGCAGGCTAGAGCGGTGCATCTTGGCATACTCAGTGACAGTTTCCATAGTTTCGGCTGCTATGTTATGCGCTGTAGCTGAAAAAACTGTTAAAGCGGTGCATCTTGGGATACCTCAGTGCCGGTTTGTTATGAGCAGTAGCTCGAAAATCCAGACAGCCCTGCTTCCATAAATTTGAACTGATAGACACAGAGACATTAAATAAAATGGACTGCGCTTCAATAGTAAATCAGCTTAGGTAGGGAAAAACTGGTGTTTTGGCCCCGGGTTTAACAGAAAAAAAAACCGTTTTTTTATGAGGCCGGTCTGAACCGGAAATCGTTTTTTTTAGGGAAAAAAACCGCCATCCGTTGCAAATTAGCATTATGTCTTAAACATCACAAATCGCCAAAAGGCGAAAGGTTGCTACATATGGCAACTTAACGCTACCGTTTCGTTACAAACTATTTCAAATAGTCGCCAGACCTGCATATCAGCAAGCAAGCCGAAGTGGTGACTTGCATCTATTTCCAAGTCACGTGGGTTCTACCAATCACAGCCGCTTGGTGTTTTTTTTTAAATGTTTTTGCAGACGATTTTTTGCGCATAGTTCTTATTTTTCTCTTCTGGTTTTTATAATAAATATTTATTTATATACTTTTATTCTCTGAAACTGTTAACAATCGTGAATGTTATACTCTTTATTCAGTAACGTTTTGTGCAATATGCCAAATGCTTGCGCAATTCCTAATTGTAAAGAGAGGATAAAAAAAGGATTTGTCACACTTCACAGGTAAAATTAGTTCTGCATACTTTTAGTAATTGTGTTCTTTTATAAACTATACTTCTATCGAGGGAATTCATTCTAAAAGCTTTTTATACTTAAGAATAATATTCATGATTAAGTCAACGTTGTTAGAATTCTAATTATAATTAATCTTTTGGGCCAAGTCAATTAAATTAATGGTCAATTGATGGCTTAGAAGTAGAATATTTTTGGTACAATTTGGTAAAAAATAACCTGTTTTTGCAATCGTAGTTTTTGAGTTCATTATATCTATAAAGTTGAACATTCATTGAATTTGGAATATATTGATGCGATTTAGAAAGCTTATTTATTCCAGGTGAAATAAATTAAAAAGCAATATTTCAAAAAGACCTATTTGAATTTATTTTTTCAAATCGGACCATTAGAACGAAAGTTATAGAGACGGCTGAAAATATTCACCATGTCAATCATCAACTTATATTACAGCAACACTCTACAAAAACCTACTTAATGTTCTTTTAAATTAATTTTTAATAAAGAGTCCACGTAATCCAATTGATCAAGTAATCTTAAATAGACGTACAAAAGCAAAGGGATAATCTGATATCCAGGACCCGACTTAGGGGCCCAGGGCTCGAGCAAATTTGGGGCCCCGAAACATACATCGATAAAATATTTGCGTGTATTTTCCTATCTTACACTGTTAAAAAAAATACCCGAAGTAATTAGATTGGAAAGCATGCTGAATTCCTCCAACCCCCTACCCCCCCCCCCCCCGAAAAAAAATAATTATTATTATTATTATCTTTTGTGAATTAATCAACTCAGAGTTTAAGCACAGTTTCATAGTAAACTTTTTTTTCTTGAATTTATTATTTGTTTTTGTTTACTCCAGATTAAAAAATGTGGGGCAGTTGCATTGATCATAAGTGATAAATGTCCATGCAGAAAATTTGAGGGCCCCCTTTAAGGAGGCCCTGGGCACATGCCCCATTTGGCCTGCCGGAAATCAGGTCCTACTGAATAATAAGAATATCTAAAAAAAACTAGCGATTCATCCTCATCACCTTTCCAAGCTTCTTTATCACACCATTAGATTGTCGGCCTCATGTGTTCAGGTCGTTGTGGAAAAACTCCCCAAAAGGTAAACTCGCCATACATGCGAGCCAAACGCGACACAGTCATGTGACTGTGTAAGTTAGATGATGAGGACACTTTAGGTTTGCAAAGCGCAGTCCACTCTATTCAATGTCTCTGGATACACCCATCTGCTCCTCTTCCCTAACTCTATGGTAAAAACAGCCGAAGCCGATGTATCTAATCTTTTTCGTATTTCGCACTCTCCAAGCTGGTCGGGTCCTTTTAACTAAAATATCTTCCTGATTGTTCTAATTAATTTTTGCATTAGGAAATAGAAATATTGAATAAGTAAACAGTGAATAAATTGCCAATTCAGTTCTTTAAATGTTTTTGGGGGAAATAAACGCACTGAGCCAAAGGAATATAATTAAATAAACTTAGTTTGACGTCATCGCATCGACCAATCAAATCGTTTTTCACTGAGGATGAATAATTTATGTTTGAGCAGGAAGCATGCTTTATTCAAAGCAGATTGTATAGATGAGCATTCCTGCATTGGCAGTACCCACTTATTAGTCTTGAATGTTTCTTTGAGGAGCAAACAAAGATGAATTGCGTAGCAATTCTAGGGGGTTGGCGAGCGATAGCGAGCAGGGGGCGGAGCCCCCTAGTTAATGGCTATAAATTAGAAATAGTCCACGCTTTTATCGGTGATGTTGTGGTTAAATATGATTGTTAAAAAAAATTACAATAAATTTTTCATTTAAAAAGAGATTTCTGAACATTTAAAAATCGTTGTTGAGTATTTTATATTATTTTTACTGTGACAAAACTTCAGTGGAATCAAAGTTATGTTACCAAGTAATTCTTGTATTCTATTGTTTTAAAATGTCACTTTTGTTAGAAAAAATCCCCAATAAAAAACACAGAAAGTGCTCATTTTTGTTTCACTTAACAACTGTTATCCATTATAATAGCCGAAAACGTTCTCAAAATTGCTAAGTAAATTATTCTTAACGGAAGCAAGTTGTTTATATCTACGTCGCGAGCTTTCGAATTATGTACACGTAATCCTTATTTAAGTGTTCAATTACCCACGCGATTTAATCTGACAGCTGCCATATTGATATTATTATGCTATCGTGGTACTGTGTTATGTCGGTTAATTAGATCATGCATCACAATTTTGGCTTTGAATTTCGTGATTTCGATAACGTCTGCGCCATGTTATTCCATAATATTGTATTTAAAATAAATTTGCAAGACAATTTGGTTGATATCTAAATAGTCTGACCAGATTCATTTTAGTGATTTTCTTTGCAACAATGAAATAACCATTATTCATAGTTAAAAATAAATTACTAAAAAGTAAGATTTTCATCATTCTCCTATTATGTTTAAGTTGTTTTTGTTTGAAAAATCGAATTGAAAAGTAAAATGAAGACTATTTGAATAGTTCTATTGCTAGACAGTTGAATAACAAACAAACTGATTTGCAAAAAAAAAAAAAAAAAAAAAAAAAAAAACGTAGTATACTGGCCACTCAAACGTATAAGTGTAACAAATTATGTGTAAATTTTGTTATTGTCTGAAAACTATTAAATTTTTATTATACAGTTGAAAAGAATGAAAAACACAATTTCAGTGTCTAAGTTCAGTTTCAGAATATAGCAATAGTAATAGTTAAAAACGTTTTTTCGATGGCTAATGCTCAACCAATCATTTTTTTAATTATATAAATCAATTTTTTAAACTATCAATTTAGCATTATAAAACTTTTTTAAAGATAAATTCTGGTAGAAGAATTGCTGGCAACACCCGATGCGCCACCAATAAAGCAAGTATGAACACGGTTAAAAATGCAAATTTCCAGTAAAAAATTAAAAGGTAAATACAATAATATTGTTCCTAGTTACAATTTTATGTGAACATTACAGTTCGCTATTGCTTAAATTTCAGAGTAATTGTTGTATGTTAAATACATAAATTGAATTCATAAAATATTTTTATATAAAAATGTAAACATTTAAATTATCGCAATTAAATGAAGTTATTTACATAAAACTTAATCCTTTTTATCTACAATAACTAAAACATTATCTCATATTATTAAGAAAATGTATCCATAGAATTCATTCGTGTTTTAAATGATATATTTTATAAAAAAAATATGCAGGATAAATTTTATAATAAAAGATAATTCAATTTAACAAAAACAAATTTGATAAATTTAAGCAATACACGTGCCCAATCTTATTGCTGAAGCATATTTTCTTAACGGTTTTTTCCCCGAGAGAATATCAGAATCAATGCATGCCACTAACAGATGTAGCCACTCATTCTATACACATAATGTTTTTATGTGTAGATTTACTGAAGTGCATTATTGGGACATTACATACAAATGGTTGCAATTCTGACAGAGTGTATTTTTTAATTAAAAAGGTAATCGTGCGTTTCCAAAAACAACCTGAATATGATGTTATTTTGTTCAAAATAAGTTTCAAATTTTTTATTTTTTTGGGGTATAAGAGAATATTTATTTGCAAATTTTTTCGTCTTTGGAATATTTAAGATGCTGTATAGAATGTATTGTTTAAATATAATATATTCATCTGGTGTGCACTGATTCGATCGAGTAAGTTTATTTGTTTACAGATAATATAGAAGTTTCTTAGTTTATCCCTAAAAGGTAAGTTTATTTACTTTTTAAGTTACTGCTTAGTTCTTTGCCGCTTTCAACTACTGACATTGAAGTGAAAGAATGAACCACGATAAAACATAACGGCGTCCATTTATCCAGTAACGACAACTTTTTGCAGACCATTAACACCTTTCATTTCTGAAGTAAAATTGAAGGGATTTTTTTAATTGCTTTCCTCGCAACTTAATTTGACCTGCATAAATTGTCCAGTACTATAGCCTATATGTGTCGTATATTTTGTTTGTTTAGCTGATCTGAAGCAGAAATCGTATTTCGCATGGAAATTGTCTTTCAAATTACCATTAATGGGTTAGAAAAAAAGCATTAGTTTATTTGAGTAATCAACATTTTGAACTCCAAGTGCGGATGTTTGAGAAATCGGAAAAATACGGTTTTTCAAAGAGAAATTAGCTGAAGTTATACGTTTCCATTGAACTTTACTGTAAAAAGTGAGGATTTTTTTTAAACTGTAACCCAGCTATCGCACTATTGTTCATTTGAAAATTATTCTGCACTCTTAAAACTTAACGATTGATTTTAACTTAGTCTGACTTAATTTTCACTCCTCCAGTGTCGCAAATGCACTTCCCTATAGGAGTGGATCTTTTGTTTGTTAAAACTCCGACAGGATCACTCCAAACGAGTGATTTTAACTCAGTCTGAGTTACTATTCACTCTTTTCCAGTGTCGAAAATGCACTTCTCCAACATGAGTGTATTTCACTTTTTTTGTTTCAAGAGCGTAATTGATAGATTTTAAAATTTGGAATATTATATAGTTGTACTAAAAAAAGTGCTTCTTTACTTCCCTTTGCTTCTCACACTACGATAATTTTTAGCCTACTTTTCTTTTTTTTAATTCGAAGAATTAAAAAAAAAAGTAGGCATTGACATGCGGTCGATGTCCGTCCGTCCGTCCGTCTGTCTGTCCGTCCGTCTGTCTGTCCGTACCCCCCTTCCAAAATCGGTTCTATCCATCCGATCTTAAAAATTCTTTTTTTGTTGGAAAGCTATGACCTCAGAGACCCAACTTTCATACTTTTTGTCCGTCTGTCTGTACAATCGGACGGACATAAATCTGCTATTTGTCGACGAATTTCCCATTGAATTAGCATTGAAATTCAATTTCGAGTCATTTAAATCGCTGAATTTAACTAGAAATGCTACGGACAAGTGACATACGTTAAAAAATTCAGCGTATCAAAATGAGAATACATTGAAAATTTCAGAAAAGAATTCGAATTCTAAGTACTTCAATTGTTTAAAAAACTGCAAAGTTTAATGCTCATTTAAAAAGCATTGGAAGCCATTTTTATTAGAATTAAATCATCATTGCCATCACAACAATCGCTCAAGAAACTTTAATTCTTTTAGACAATAAATAAAAATAAATTTATTTTTGCGACATCGATCAGTTTGAAATGACGTCAAATATATTTCACTTTGAGATTCCGTTTGTTGGTATGCAATGTTTTTATTCTATTTAAAAGCGAGAACTATTACATACTTATTCCTTGAAATATAAATTTTTGCAAACGATTTAAGTAATAATTATTTAATTTTCGAAATAAAATAAATGAAACTAGCCAAATTTAGCGCATAAATGTTTAATATAGAATTATTGCTGTGTTTGGTACCTTTTTACCTGTTAAACATTACTGTTGTGTTGAAGCGGGTTAAGTGAGAGATTCTGTTACAAACCTATTTGTTAATTTACATTTCCTATTTTAGGTGCTTTTGGAGTAGTTTTATGGTGGTTGTTCTACGAATAATTAAATATTTATTTATAACTGCAAATCATCATGCGGATGATAAATAATATTTATTTTATTGGGGATAGAAAATTAATGAAAATAATTGGCTTTAAGAAGTTGAGATTATAGCTGGATGCTGTGTTTAGAGAATTTTATTCTAATATATATAAATTTAATGTAGAAACAGTTGTTGATGTCACTTACTGTAACGAACCTAGTTTTTCAAGATAAGAATTTTAATAAGTATTTAAGTAACAGGAAAGTAGGCTATTTTAGTTCTTATAGAACTTCTTGTTTTTTAACTACAGCGTAATAGAAAAATTGTACATAAATTTAGTGGACAAAACTACTTTTTAAAAAGTTTTTAAGGTGTTGTATTAGTTGCACAGCAAAAAAAATAAAGCCTGTAACAGAATATTTAATAAGTTTAAATTTTGCATCTCAATCTTATGATCAATTAAGAAAGTCTTACCAAACCCCCGTTTCATACTTTCATTACTTCCGCAAGTGATTCACCAAGCCCTATTTAATAAAACGTAAGCAAAGGAACATTAATCATAAATTTAAACTAATTTAAAGGGTTTATGACATGTTTTGGGTACTAGAACAAACTAAAATAGCTTCTTTGATGTTGTTAAGAATAGTGTACCATCATAAAGTCAAACTTTTATTCCTCATTAGATATAATTGCATGTAAATTATGAGTATTTTTAAACTTATATTTCTACGGCCTATCTTTTAGTAAATATTGTTTTCTCTAATAAACTTCAATTTTTAAAATTGGCATTTTATCTAAAAATAAAACTATTTTGCTTATAAAAAGGTCATACAGACTGTGTTTAAAAGTAATCGTGTGACAAAAAGATTTTTTTGTTAAGAATTTTCTAAATACTTCCAAAATCAGTGGGCTATGAATGTCAATAGAACATTTAATAAATATGACACATTTTTAAAAGTTTTGCAATGGCAATTTATTTAATTCTTTTTTAATGCTTTTAAAAGAAACAATTTTTTTTACCTAAATACATAAGAATTACTGAAATTATTTATCTATTTAAAGTTTTAAATTAAGTCAATCTTCATGTTGGACATGCTTTAGACACTTTTACGATACGGATTTTAGAACTTTATATATTAAAATAATTAAATATAAATTCATTACCTGTGTTGAACTCGATGAGAATGAATTGTTCTGTTTGTACACGACGTAACTTATTAAATACATAAAATTAAAGAACGATTTTCCAACATGTTTTAAATTTATTATTACTTCAAAGAGATTATTTTATCACAAATACATTTTATTAAAAAGGCTACATTTTTTTCTCACCTAGAAAAAGTACATAATTATTCATAATAGAAAACTAATTAAGGAAAAGTTTTTGCATTTCTTATAGAAGAAAAGTAATTTCTTTGAAGAGCAAAATTAATCATCGATAAATATTTTGATTTTGCATTTAAAAAGTAACACATTTTTAAAATAAACGTAAGCTATTTAATTGCTTTCTATCATTTTTTTATATAAATTTACTTAAAATATAAAACTATTTATTTAACAGGTGAAACATGTAACTATTTTTTAGCTAGGGAAAAATTTAATTAAATCGAACTCTCTAGGTATTTTTTTTGTATTTGAGATGCATACAATTTTTTTATATTCCCTTGATTTTTAAATGTCTTATATACTTAGAAAATAAATAAAACATCAATAGAAAATCTAATAAGCGTCTCATTTATTATATCTGAAGTGTTTGAATTTTAAATAATTTTTTTTTAATTAATTTTTTTTGCAATTAAAATAGTTTTAAGAAAGAGTACTTTTTAAGCATTTAAATTGCTCGATAATTATTTTTTTAATACTCGTATTTCGTTATAAACTTTACTTTAATCTTTTTCTGAATAATTGAGGCTTAGCATCTATACTAAAGCAAAATATGTCCAATTGAACTACTTTATTTAATTTTAGACTGTAAGTGGTGTATTTATACAGTTTTACATTCTTCAAAAAATAAGTACGAATTTTTGTAAGTAGTTTTTCAAAAGGAATGCGGAGTGTCAACATAACAATTGTCAGCGCCCCATTTACATTATACCGCATGTGTTTTACAAATCACTTGAGTATTTAAAAATCAATTAACGCATTAAGATATTTACCATGCAAAAATAAACGTTTAAGTTTATCTAAATAAATTATATATAAGAAAAATGAATACCAGAGCCCCAACAATTTAAGGGCAAATTAAGTTACACGAAAAGCAAAGTTTAAAACTTTCTTAAAAATGAAAAGTTTTAATGCATAGTAAAGAAAGGTGTTAATGGCATTCGCAAAGTCGTCGTTAATATTTTAATGTATCACTTTTTAAATAAAACAAAACATTTCCTTATTATATTACGCAAACAACTTTTACCAATATATACTAGTTCTAGAAATTAATTAAAAACAAAACATATTATTTTATGCGTTTTTCGTAAATTAAGATCGTTGAATCGTCGAAAATAATTCATTCAATAGACATTAATATTCATGTGCTAAAAATTCCACTTCTTAAGTGCTACACAAAAATATAATGAAGAGGCATTTCAACTGATACCTTTCATTGTTTTCAATGACACAACTTTTCAAAACGTGAGTTCTGGATTACAAAGGTTGAATTAAGGTACTATGAATGCCACTGTTAGAAAAGTGTAAAATAAAAAAATTCCCTATGGTTTTACACATGTTTTTCATAATAAATCAGAACAAATAGTTTTCCTATTTGTTTCTGTTATAATTTTCCTAACGTATCGATACCATTAGTCATTCGTATTGATGTTTGATGTAAAAAAAATGCAGCAACTCTGGTGTAGGGTTTGAGTTACGTTGGACTAATGCCGCATTAGAGGTACAACTTGGGCTAAGAGGGGGGACAACTTGGGCTTGGGCGAAGAGCATCATAATTTAGGATAACGGTCAAGGGACGAACCGACACCTAAGTAGTCATCCCAAGTAATTTTTTATGGGCTACACAGTATGCGGCGTCAGGATGTTGAACCATATTTAACGTGCACTTCCCCTACAAGGAGTATTATTCCCCTTAATTTTTAGCTGTACAAGCTGTTTATAGATTTCGCGTTATTTTGGCATTGCCGAGCCTAAACCTTTCGCAGGCAAGGCAAATGTCGACTGGGTTTAATGGCGTACACGTCTTCAGTTCTACACTCCTTGCCCATCTAAGTTGGGTAAATAGAAATATGCCATGATGAAGATCCTTCCGCGCATGTAAAGAGTTCCATAAATTGTTCGTGAATCCATCCCGAAAACAGGTTTAATTAATTTCATTTAAGGTCTAACAGATTGAATATTATTTGAGAAAATTTCGCAATTTTATCAGAATGGTAAGTGTATTTTGGTTAAATTGTATTCAGATCATTTTGTATATAAATATTACCTTACAAGAATTTCGAACTAACGAAGCAATCGCGCTTTTCCTTCTGCATTTTTACTCTTTGTTTTTACCCAAGTTAGGGTGACATGGAGTGTAGAAGATATCGGAGACGCCGGCCCTCAATTAATAGGGACACCATCCAACTGTTCCTCATAAATAGCACGCATTCAACAAACCAGTACCTTATTCCTCAACAGAATTGACACAATGGCTTTATTGCGGCTCACAAACGCGAACCGGATTCGAACGGATTAATTGGTTTGAAGAGAATACACCCACGAAAATACGTTGCGAATGCAATTGATTTCTAAGAATACAATCCTCTCCTAAATAGACTATGTAATTTCATCGAAA
Source organism: Hylyphantes graminicola (assembly GCA_023701765.1). Classification (NCBI taxonomy): domain Eukaryota; kingdom Metazoa; phylum Arthropoda; class Arachnida; order Araneae; family Linyphiidae; genus Hylyphantes; species Hylyphantes graminicola. The sequence goes on along the minus strand of CM043117.1, from coordinate 42,918,973 downwards.
ACGAGGAATAAAAATGTAGTCGCCATTCGGATTTAATTGTCTGGAGTTAGGAATGTTTATCTATTTAGAGTAGTTTCGTTTGTCTAGACCGGAATTGGTTGTAGAAAAATGTGCATAGGCTTAGTAAGACAATGAGTTTGACTTTTTTTTTATAGAAATCACTGAATATAGAATTACAATTTAAAATGATACGATTTTAATCACAATGATAATATATATTTATTAAACTATTTATTTCCGAATTTATAAAAATAATTATGTAAGATTCACATACGATTTCGTTTCCGTTTAATTTTTTCAAAATGCGGAAGAAGATCTATGAAAATAATGTACCTGCAGTTCAGGTAACTAAATTTCAAAATCAATTTTTTAGTTTTACTTTAGAAAAATATTAAAAATTCGCTCAATAATTAATTTTTAGAAAATTATGGAATATAATCGTTGTAGAATAGAGGGAAAGAATTAATTAAAAATTAAAATCGTTTTAATAAATAAACCAATGAGGATTAAGTTTATTCTTGTATAGTCTATAAGAAGAATTAATTTGACGTAATTTTTTTAATGTATGAATAATATTTTTATAATGATATTAATTTTAGGAATAATATCTTTAGGGAAATGCAGCATATTTCAAAATAATTTAAAGCGAAATAACCTAACACAAACTATTCAGAAAAAATTATACTAAAATTGCTCTAGTTTAGAAGCATCTACGCATAAAATACCTGCCTAATTTGGAAGTTTTTTCAAGATTACAACACTAATCTTTTAAGAAGAATAGACAAGTAAAAAATAATTCTTTAGAAATACTCGTGCGAATTTTTTCAAAAAAAAATTTGTGATATTAAAGGGCAATAGTTATTTTGTGACTAGAATTTTAAAACTAATTTTAAATATATTTATGTCGCTGATTATAAATATGAAATCAATTTTTATCTAACAGTTCTACAGTTTGAGATATTCTTGTATTTCGTGTGAAAGATTAGCTAAAAATAAAAATAAATAAGGAATTTTCAAAGAAATATTATTTGTGTTTCCTTTTACGTAATAATGAATACTGAAGACAAATCCGGCATCTGTTTTTCTTTAGTTCTAACAGTTTTGTTACAATGTGACTTTTTTATCGTGAAAATGTTGAGTCTCCCCACTGTAAAATAAAACGTCACAATGTAACCTAACGGTTGAAATTATATAAAAACTAAACTAAGATTCGTATTTAACATTAAATACTTGGTAAAAAGCACATATTGCATTTTTAAAAATGTTCAGTACTGAAAAGCTTGGGTTTTTTTTTTAATTTGAGCATCTTTGACCAAGAAAAAAAAACATTTAAATCTCTCAAAAAGCAGAGCTGTTGGAGAAAAATTGATTTCATAATTAGAATCAGGGAACCACACATAACTAGGTGGTGGGGTTAGGATCTCGATCTCCGGATCGGAGGGTCCCGCAATCGAGTCCTGGTACCACTGGACACCCACCGAATTATGCGGAGTACGTGCTCGTTAATTCTGTTGGGTACGAAAGTCCCGTGGGCGGTCATTGTGCAGTTTTCCACTGGTACAGGTCCCCGGAGACTATTTCCCTCTCTTTCAGGGACATGTTTAAATTGTGGTGGTGGCTTGCGATAGATGGCAGCATCTGCCATGCGTGTGTGTTGTGGCTGTCTTGCTTGACGAAGGTTTATAAGCGGGTCTCTGACCAAGCACACAAGAAAAAAAATATATATGTATACCAAACAACCAACTAAACATAACTAAAACAAGTTGTAAAATAAATTAGGCAGCAAAAAAAAAATTCAATCACATTTCATCAGGGTAATCAATATTTTTTTACACTGGGTACTACAGGGTGTCCTAAAATTCCCGTACTCCAACTTTAAAAATTATTATCCGTGTTTAATTTTTCAAATATTGAATTTTATTGTGTGCTTATTATTTCACCAAATATTTCGTTTTTATTGCTTGGTTTTTTTCGTGCTCAATTTGTTCTGTAATAAAATTCTATGTCATTTTGTTCTTCATTGCAACATGATTTTTCACGCATTCAGATAATTGCGCTGCTTGAAGCTCATTTTGGATGTAAATCATAGTGGAAAGATGTAAAGAATTTTGGCGACATAAATATCCAGTTGATGCTATTCCGAGTAAAGATACTCTATATAAACTCGTCTAGAGATTTCGTGTGAAATCAGGTTCAGTGGAAGGTAACACAGAAGTGGCAGACCGAAAATTGTGACACCAGATTTTGTGCTAGAAACTCAACGAAGGATATTGCAATCTGTTTTTCGAGTCAACTGTTGATGGAACTGTATACAGAGAACTTTTCCAACAATTAGTTGCATTATTAGAAGTGAATGAATGAGATTCTTGGTTCCAAGAAGGCGGTGCAACATGCCATACAAGTAATGAAACCATGGACATGCTTCAACATTTTTTTTGGCGATCGACTCTTCTCAAGAAATCTCGTTCCCATAATGTTAGTATACCTGACTTTTTTTTCTGTGGGGATATTTAAAGAACAAAGTTTATGAAGATAATCCACAATTAATAGAGGATCTGAAAAATGCCATCATGCTAAGGATACAAGAGGTCACTCCTAGCATCTTAAAACGCGTTTCTAAAAATATGCGCAAAACGTCTTCAAGTGTGCTTCGATGAAAGGGGTGGACAATTTGATCATTTAATATAAATGTAAGTTCCAAATTTTTTCCTACGTATTATTAAAAGTGCTTTACACCATTAGCATAAAAATAATGTTTTAAAGTTTGTTGTTTTGCGTGTAAAAAAATCACAAATCGTCAGTACGGGAACTTTTAGGACACCCTGTACTACTTTTAACTATATATATATTCGCCAGACATGTTAAAATTTTTAAACAAATAAAATAAATACTTTTTTGCAGCCCTTTCTCATTGACATTTTGTATGGTCACAGAATACTTAGCACATAAATACTTCGGAGTCCCAAAGCTTCCATCCAGCTCTTGGCTACTGATTGTTCTGTGTCCCTTGGGAAATACGGAACTAATTGAAAGCGAGACGTTTTCTTAAGCCTTTTGCGTTGCAAGAACCGATCCTGACATTTCGAATTCCAGTTGCTTGGGGATTATAAGTACTTAAGACTGGTTGTTGAAGAATGATACACGAGTTGTCTGGTGTGCCGTTTAAATACTTAAAGGATTCAATTTAAAAATTGTTGGTTGGCAAGTAAATGGGTATATTTTGAGTGGCACAGAAATGCTGATTGAAAATATTTTTTTGCCCAACCTCGATTGGCGAATCAATGTCATGGGGGAACAGGGCACTAATCGAAGCATTCATGAAAGGAAATGCAGGAATGAAATCTGTAAGGAACTGCGTCACCAGAAAGTGATTGTAACAGAAAAAAATATATAAATTATTAAAAAAACCCGAAGAATTCATCATCATCCAGGGCACTATAGCCTTGAGCAAGCCAGGGCCGTCCCAACGAGCTTTTGCCCTCTTGATCTACTTTGGGCCACGGCTCTCCGGTTGTTTACTCCTAAGGTTCGTAGGTCTTCCTCGACTGCATCCAGTCATCTAGTTGGTGGGCGACCTTTTCTTCTAATTCCATCTGGTTTAGTGAATTTCACCTTTTTGACTGGGTTTTGGTCATCCAAACGAAAAACGTGTCCTAGCCATCGAATGCGGTTTGACTTAATGACTTTTACAATGTCCGGTTGTTAGTACTTTTGATATATCTCATTATTATCTAGGGTGCGCCACACATTATTTTCACATAGCCAATTCGGAGGTCCGGGTTCATTCCAGGTCGTTTACGTAGATTCAGTCCGGCTTTATTTACTCTTTGGGATTTGTGAACAGTGCTTTTTTTTTCAGGTTAGAGTTGTCAGCCCTTCGCCCAACCCCCAACCTGGAGGGCCAAGGTGTTTCTCTTGGTCTGGTGTCTCCCCTCCGACCTGTCAGGCTTAGGTGACCCTGCCAGGAGCCGAAGCTCCCACCGGCTTAGCTCTCGGGATCAACAACACACACAAGCCACCGCACTACGACAAAGTGGGGTGGCGGGGCCCCGAAGGATTATATACTCTAAAACTTAGATGTAACATTACTCCAGCTTCTAGACCAACGTTTTACTGAATTTATAGACGAACATTACACAAATAATTAGTTCACTCCGTAAAATCGATGGCAACAAGTGATGCATCCAATTTCACTGAGTAAAGTTACGCCGCAAAACACACAAGCCTGAGAATATATGTCTACCAACCAACCAACGCCACAAAATGGGGCCTGGATAGCCTGGTCGGTAAGGTCTTGGGCTGGTATATTTAAGGTTGCGAGTTCGAGCCCCGCTGCCTTCCGAAGCTAATGGTGACACTGCCTACGCTAATGGTGACTGGTGCACATTAGATCCGTCGTGGTCACAAAGTCCTCCAAGTACCGATGCCAAATAAATACCTCTGGGGGTGACAAGTCAAAGTCTGAGATCCTCTAGTTGGCCTGTGTCTTTAAAAATTAGACGGATCCACATATTTATGTGTGTGTTGCGTCTGTCTTACTTGACGAGGGTTTATAAGCGTGTCTCTGACAAAGCACGCGAGCCTAAATATATAAGTCTACCTACCTACCAACACCACAAAATAGCGAGTAAACTGTGTAACGTTATTTCGTATATATGACTTAAAGTTACAAAGTTCTATGGATTTACAAGCAAAGTTTTGCAGTGTAATTTAACGGGCTCATCATTTTTTCATATACATATTTTCAATGCCTGATTTGTAAACGTCAAAGTTTTAACAAAATAATGAAAATAATGAGTTATTAAAGAACAGAGAAATTATGAAATTTGAATAATTTGAAGTGTCTATTATGATTATTTTACCAAAGAAGAAGTTTACATAAAACATGCATTTTATTTATTTGATTAAAAACAATTTACGTCAAGAAAAATTTTGAGGAAAATGACAATTTAACTTAGTTTGATGAAAAAAACATAACCAGCTTGAAAGGAAATTCAAATATCTTCTTATACCATGTGAATAAAATATATCTCCAATTTAAAGCAGTTTCCAAGTGATGAAAATTAATTAAACACTTTATTAGTTGATGTAAAATCTTAAAGGTTTAAGGAATTTGTGACATAAATTTTGACACTAAACTCCAAATAATATGAAAAATATAAAATCAAATTCAAATTAAAGTCTAATTAATTATGCATTTCATGTTTATAATTCCTGATTGACATTAAGTATGAATACAAATTAACCGCAAACTAGTGTTTGAGGAAAACTTTTGAGAGGTCTTTAATCCAAGGTAAATTAAAGAGTGAAATAAAATCTAGATAAATATATGTGCCACGCATATTGAGAAATTATGTTGATTATTTTATAATTGAAATGATGCTATACAATAGACACGAATTTGGAGTGTTTTTTCCATTCCATCATTTATTTATTTTAATTTAATCAAAATTAAGTAGTATTAAAAGTAAGTTTTTGACGCGGTGTGATTTTACGTCCTTATCTCCAGGCCGTACTCCTTTTTAACTAACCTTCTATTTTTTTTAAAATTTTCTCCTTGTATAAAAAGAAATTTACCTTAGAGACCTATCATTCATATTTTTTTTTGCCCAAATGACTTTCTGTCAGTTTAGCTATTAGTATCTCTTACAAATTCCGCTAATAAAACTTCCGATTTAACCTTCCGAATTTCGATTTTTTTTTAATTTCTATTGCTTGAAAGGTGTGTAATTGATGTCTATATTTTGTACTTTTTTGTCCCCCTGTATTTCAATTGAACTGTCAGTACTAGAAAAAAATCTGGGACTACTAAAAAAGCAGAAAATTAGGCAATTTCAGTGCTTTGTGTAAAATAACCGGTTAAAATAATACTATATAATTAGAAGTAAGCTAAAAAAAATATATACACTCTTAAAACAAAAGAGTGAAATCCACTCCTGTTGGAGAAGTGCATTTTCGACACCGTAAAGGCATGCATATTTACTCAGACTGAGTTAAAATCACTCGTTTGGAGTGATCCTGTCGGAGGTTTAACACACAAAGGATCCACTCCAAAAGGAGAAGTGCATTTTCCAGTCTGGAAGAGTGGAATCCACTCAGACTGAGTTAAATTAGGAGTGTTTGTTTTAAGAGTGTACGTTTATTTAAACGACTTAAGTTTTATCAATATGAAAGCTTTACCCCGCTTAACAAAGGAAGTTGTCACAATATGTTGTATTTTTATGTTTGAAAAAAATTTCGTTTTTGTTTCATTTTTGATGTACTTATGTTTAAACGGCATGAAAATAACGGATTCATAAATGCATAGCATTTTTAATTATTATTTAGGCAAGAACTTCATTTTAATCAGAACAATTGTTGCATGTACTGTACTTAATTAAGTTCACTCTTCCTTTATTTCGGTGGTAAAACGAATATCTCCATCAACCAGCCACATAAAAACCTAAAAAATAATTGTGTCTGTACATTCCCTAAACATAATAAACCAATTTCCACTGCCGGTTTATCATTCGGAATAAATGACCTTTCAAGATCATTATATCCAGAATTCCAGGGTTCTTAGTCTTCCACAATTTTAAGAAGTTTTCGACTGCTCTTCGCTATAGTAGTCTGAAAAATCGAATTTCTGAGACTTTTGGATTTCTAAGAGTTTAAGAAAAGAAAATTATAACAGCTCTAGAATATTTATTTGAAAAAATTACTTTTTTAAAAATCGTTTAAATTTTTGATCGAAAATATACAACATAAAAAAAATTAATTCCAGCCTTTATTTATGTCGTTGTTCACTATTGATTTCACACTATTTAAAGTTAATCAGTACGATACGGTACAGTTGAAGGTCTTAGTTTCAAAACTCACATTCTCCAATGTACAACTAAGATACATGACCCTATCCATTCAATTGGATCCAATAGAATTTGAAACCGTCGAAAATTGCCAATAATCACCCAGACCCCGATCTACTCAACAACTAAGGCCGAAGAAGCTCTCCCAAACACGATCATGGACGGAAATTTTGACGTCATATTTCCGAGTGACGTTTTTTTAGAAGATAAAGACAACCTGTCTCGAAACCAGTTCGCAACCACTCGTTCACGGCTAACAACATTTTTTGGGTCCCGAATACGTCCGAGCTAGATTCTTGATGTTCGGCACTTGGAACAGTGGTGTCAAAAATTCCGTCTACGCTCACGTTTGGGAGAGCTTCTCTGGCCTTGTTATTGAAGTTGACCCAATATCCTAGTTATACTTTGGAGATTGTAAGTCTTGCATCTAGACTCTTCAGTTGTACAGCTCAAGTTCAGTATCAGCTCAAGTGTTTATGCCATTGTCTACTGCAGTTCTTATTTAGAGTTGCATAGAAAAGTTTTGCAATTGCACAATAAGGTTCTATAAGAATATTTCAAAGTAGGGTAGACTGACCAGTGAGTGAAGAGGCCCCAGTGAATGAACATTTAGTAAATATAATTTTAAAAAAAATAAGGATTGAAAATCATTCCACTATATGGATTGGCAACACTGACTTCCTCCCATGTAGTAGGAAGCTATCTGACAAAGATTGGTTGTGTCCTGGTCATTATATCCTGGTGTTCATTCACTGGCGAACGTGACGTCTTAAGCGTTCATTCGCTGGAAAATTCTACAATTCACAAATTCTATTTAAATTAAAATTATTCAAAATTATTATTATTATTAAAATTATATTTATTTGTCCCAAGGCACAAATGTGTGGCTGTTGTTTTGTTGTTTTAGGGGGGGGGGGGAACAAAACAGGTGTTGGGAGTAGATTGACCAAGATATGACATATTCCGGCGAAATTGTTCAACAGTGTACCACATGATTTTCGTCAAAAATGGTCCGTTATCATGGACCACTAGAAGTAGGAGCCAGCTATCAACTCCCAATACATCATCTAACAAAAAAATTCCTGTCAATCAAGAAATATGTTTTATGTCATATGCAATTTTGTCACAACACATAGCTAATAGTTAGGAAACTCGCGGAATAGTTACTCAAACTTTTATGCAAAGATATTATACAGGTTCGTCAGGCGTGGTAACATGATTAACTTTCCTCCGACTGTAGGGTTTATTAATCATATCTATATTTAGAAACTGATTGAGGAATACTCAGTGCTTGAATGTTTGCAGTTTAAATATGCTGAAGGTTGCATTGATTTATGTATATTTAATTATTTCAAAATAAAATTCATAAAATTAAATTATTTCTCACGCACCCTGAAGTAAAATAGATAGCAGTATATCTATATTGCTCATAATTTATTTATCTGATGTCTTTTTCTCTTAACTTTGTACATTTAAATTGACTGATGTAATGCGATATTATGATTCACAGTCTATTCTGTTTTAAAATGTTAATATTTTTTGTTTAACTAATAATATTCTGTTATTATGCGTATCTCCTAATATTGTTATTATTCATATTTAATTCTAATTTTATATCTCCTAATACTGTAAAAAGTTCTATTTATTTCTATTATTGTATATGAAATTGTAATTTTTCCACTATTTTCCACCTTTAAAATATAGATTAAAAATCAAATGATGTAATGTTTATTTAAAACCATTTTAAGAGAGTTAAAAAACAAAGCGTTTGGAAGAATCGATTCAAACAAAAGTTCTTTCTTAAAAATCTTTTTTATAAATAGTATGTAAATGCATTTAATTGGTATATATCTATAACGTCATTCAGCATGATAAAAAAATGAATGAGTGATTGAGTGGCCCCGTTTCAATGCAAGCCAAAAGTATTAGATGTCAAGATTATAAATTGTAGGAGCTTATAATATCTTGATGGGATGCTGACCAATGAGGAGGGGTATTGGATGGAATAAATAAAATTTCAACACAATAAGTAGGTACTCGTTGTTAAAGGTACATCCGAGCAACGCTGGTATTATTAAGCTAGTAAAATAATAAGTAAATTGAAAGTTAAAAGGCATTTACAAAAATTAAATTATATTGTTTTCTAAGTAAGTTTCTTTTAATTGTGCAATACACAGTTTAATACACAGGAATTAATATACTTTTTTCAGAATAATAATACACAGCATATATATCGAATTAAATCCGTGATAAATCGTATAATACCGTTGTAAATATCAGCAGTTGCAATTTGTGTGCAATTGTTCAATAATAATGCGAAAAGATTGGTTTCCTGTTAACAGAAAATATCTTGTTCGGTTTGTCTAAGTTTTCAAACACAAAATGTTTTTTTCTAAAGTAAGCATCTTGATTGAGAAAGTTATTTATAATATTTTTTTATGTAACCTCACTCTATTTTCAAAGCCATGAAAAACCTCAAGCATGTGTTTACAATGAATTTCAAATGGAGATTTTTACAAAGATATCGAACTACTCGAATTCGAATATTGATTAAATTTTACAACAAGATTAAAAAAGTCATTTTATCACTGACAGAAGCCTAAATAGTTCAATTGATTTTTTTTTAAATTGACCTATTCGTAAACGTATAAGCTATCGTATTTATTTTAATTGATGAAAAAAAAACATGCATTAAAAATGAAAAAAATAAGAAATGTAAATTAAATCTAACACGATTTTTATGCCAAAAATTCCTGGCCACTTTTATGCAACCAAATAATCAACAATCAAAAAATCGTATTGTGCTATAGCTAATGACGTCATTTCAAACTGATTTATTACAAAAAATAAATTGTTCTTTCACCATTATTTTTAAATAAATAAAGTTTCTCGTGCAATTGTTGCTGTTTCAACAGCGATTTAAATGACTTAAAATTAATATTTGTAAGCGGATGAACAAAAAGTATAATAGGTGAGTGTCTGAGGTAAAACCTTTATAACGAAAATGTAGTTTTTAAGACCGACGCCGTAACAGATACATACGACTTAGGAATGGGGGTATGGACAGACGGACATCGTATCAATCTCTTTTTTCCAATTCTTTCAATCTAGAGAAGTAGACTAAAAGCACAATATTTAAAACATTCCAACTGACATTTTGTCACACCAAGTTGCCGTATTGACATAGACGCCGAACGCTTAATACCGTTGAAATACTTATAGATCGTCTGGATTAAAGATGTGAATATGGATTCCGAGGCAGACAGTGAATTATTAATAACATTTCAGTTAAGGTGTGTAAATATTATACGAAATGAAGCGAAGTTCTGTTTTTAATTTTTAGCTGTTACTGCATTGAGTATTATTTAAAAATATACAAGGGGCATTTCCGCGCGTGACTTACACTACAGTTGACGTTCTAACAAATATTGTTAGCTTAGTTCATAATTATCTAATATTTAAAAAAAATATTGTACGTTAGTTTACACCTGAACATATAAGATTTTAAGCAATCTGTAAAAACATTTTTTATTTAGTATTTTACTAAAAAAAAATCAAAATGTTATAGTGTGGCTTACACTACATGAAAAGAAATCGACTTTTGGATGTCATTAAAAACTCTAATTTCTTCTTCATAGTGCAGCCAATCAACATTCTCTATTAAAGCTAATTTTATCCATTAGGTTTAAGGCTAAAAAATTTAATTACAAACAAGTGTGGACATATCATAAGAAATAATATATTAACATTTTTGTGCGTGACTTGCACTACATTCAATTTGTGACTTAAACTTCATCATATGGATTTTATGACAGTTATTTAAATGGACACCAGAAAGGAAAAAAACAAATCCAAGTGTGGATTTGGGCTGCTTTTGATGCAACATGCTATTTAAAATTCACTTTTCAAGAAGTAAAGAACTATTATTAAATGAAGTAATGAATCAAACGTAATCGTTGTTAACGTTTTGATACCAACTAAAAATGTGCAATAAAGTACGCCGCAGTTTTGAATTTTTTAACCTTAATTTCTGAATCTATTGCAAATAATGACTCTATTGTTATAGTATAAGCTGTAATTTGTAATGAGTTTTACAGAAATTGATGTACACAACAGACGATTTTAGTGTTTATGTAGAATAATAACTATTCTTGTATTTTATGATCAAGTATCGAATGAGTAAAAATAAAAAAAACATGATCTTAAAAATAAATTAAGTTATTATATTGATATGAAATTTTAATTTATGATGCAGGAAGTAATATATTAAAAGTAAAGTTTTGTATGGTGGTAAATATGATATCAAATTTTGTTTAACCATTTAAATAATCGAAATAATATTATTTTAAAACTAATAAAGCTTTACTAAATTTAAAATTATTTATACTCTATTCTTAAAATAAAATCAGTACTAAATTTTCCAAACAAATAAAAGAAAATTTAAAACGGAACTAAAAAACCTAGTAAATGAAACCTTTTTCATTAAATTAAAAAAAAAACATCATATTTTTAAAACCATTTAAAGAATACAATTATTTTGAAGGTTTTTAAATTCAAAATTATTTCCAATGCTTCCACAAAATAATATTATTGTTTTCTTCCCCAAACATCTAAAGAAAACTTTAAAAAAAAAGAACTAAAAGCCCTTCAAATATGAATCTTCATTAAAATCGAGTACAACCAGATACTTAAAGCAGATACCGCCCTTCCATAGAAGCCGTTGAAGATGTCTGCTTAGATATTCATTGCCGGCGAAGATCAAATGTTTACTTTAAGTAATTGTTTCGAAAATTAGTTTGAAATTGTGCCGCCGTTATCTGGAGGATTGTTGTAAAAGGAGTGGGACTTTAATTTGCTAAGTGTTGGAGGAAAGTTCCTTTAAAGATAATAATAACTTTTCAAAGTGTGGGCGTCCATCATGGTTCAATAGAATATGGTTCTAAGCGAAGTAAAATTTTAGAAGTTACTGTGGTGGAGACTATACTAAAAGGAAAATGATTAAAAAGGTTCTGAAATATGTCAAAAAAAAGGTTCTAAAATTTCGATTTCAAAGGATAATCATAAAGTTGAAATCGATCAAAAACTGAACAATTTGAATACAAACAACGGGGAAATTGTTTGATTCCAGACAGAATAAAGTGTATTTTCAAACAAGAAGTCGAACTGTATTTTTAACAAATGAAAACAGATGTTTCGATACAAAAGGCGTCAACATTTTCACCGACGGAATAGGAAAGTACGCTATTTTTTTCAAAAGCAAATTAAGTACAAACATTGTAAAAGTCGAACTGTCTACGTGGTCTAAAAAACACATAAGCCGACTCATAGCCCATAAATATATTTTTGAATGATTCAGCTGCATAACATTTGACATTTGTAGAATATTGTATGTATTGTAATCTTTGCACAGTATATTGCAGTTATATTCACCGAATTTGTATCATGTAATTGTATAAACGTGTGAATGATAACTTAAACCGTGTTCACTGTGTTTTTAAATTTTACAATTTGGTTTAACTACGTTTTCAACTAAATATGCAGTAAAGTATTTCAAATAAATCAAATGTGCCGCTGTAGCCCAGTTGATAGAATCGTTGTTCTCGCACCGGAAGTGTTGTAATCGGTGGTGCTCGCAATTCTGATAATTGCTGAGTATTCGGCTAAAATGGCGCTTGTATTCGGCTAAAAGACTGCCGTGTGGCTTGGGTACGCTAAATATGTCGCGTCACATAGTCCTCCATGTCCCCTTACCAAATTAATACCATTGGGGGTTCTAGGTCAGAGGGTTACCGGCCTTTGATCTGGACCAAAATTCAGATATGTGAGTGAGAATGGATGTGTGAAAGGGACATAAAGGGTCCTGTAAAACGGATGTGTCATGCTGACAAGCAAAAGTCGAAATCGAATATCTATTATTTCAAAATAGAAATTTTAGTAAAATAATATTTTCCAATTCAATATCTTGCTACTATTAATAAAGAGTTTTTGAAAATTAGTCTTAAAATATCAAATAGTAACTAGAATCGATGCATTTACCTTGAAACAAGGTACAAGAAAAGTCTGTCTTTATAAAATTCTGATACTTTTTTAATATTTTTCCCCTAGCCACAGACACGGGAAAAAGTCCAATTAATCCGAATTTGAAAAAAAAATCTAAGTATCGAGTAACTAGTAAGAAAAAGAATAACATTCTATAAATGATGTTCAAATACAGTCCGACTGTGCATCCGTGGCATTCTCGCTAGGATCAAAAACATCGGGAAAAGAGCAGAATAGTGAATGTTTAAAATATTTTAATAAATTAATTATTTAAAAGGACTAATAATAATGATTATTTTACACGCATTAATAACACTGTTCGACAATAAAAAAGCAATTGTTTGTCCCGAAGCTACTTTGGCGATTTTTTGCTTCTTTGGAGGTATGATACATATATATTCCAGCTTGTGTGCTTGTTCAGAGAAGCGCTTATGAGCTTTCGTCAAGTGGGACAGACACAGAAAGAAATTTTACAGTTACAAAGAAATGAATAACACATAGACAAATAACAAAATTTATTGACTGTCACAAACATCCATGCCTGACCTGGATTCGAACCCGACCCCAGCAGCTCCAATGGCTAGTACACTGACCACTCAACCACCGAGGCAGCTTCTTTGTTGGTTCAATAATGAAGAAATGACATTTTTAGCCCAAGTTTAATAGGGGGATTCATCAGAGATCAAAAAACTGATTTTTAGCGTTTTTTTCATTAAAAAAACGCATTTTTTTATGTTTTTTTGGCTACAAACAACCTGCAACTGGTTCTTACCTCTGTATGGGTGTTAAGTGAGTATTGGAACTCAAAAACAACATTGATAAAATAAAAGAAAAGTTGGTCAATTTCAGCAAATAAACCATTAAAGAGATAGTGAAAGACTTGAGCATTTCGTATGTGTCCTTCCGCATTATTGATACAAGTTCGTTGTTGCAAATTTAAATCCTTTTCTGAAAAATCGAAAACAGACACAGAGATAGATGCACACTTGGCTAACTTTTGCAAATGCCAAGCTATGGCGTTGAGATTTGGAGGGAATATTAACAATAGATGTACCAACTTAACAAAAGAAAAAAAACTCAATTCGAAACGATGGGAGCGCTTCACGGTGGTTATTCCGGGGACTTTTTGATCAAGGTAGTAATTTCAATAGATCAGAAAAAAAAACGCGTTACAAACAGCATGACTCTAATTTTGCAATTATATCGAACTACACGGGATAAAAATAACACACAGCCGTTTTTCTCCGTGTGTGAACTTTTAAAGAGAAGTCAGTGACAAGGTGGGAAAAATCTACAGTATTCATGGCTAATATCAATATAAAAGACAGAATAAAATGGGTTAAATAATAGAAATTAATTAAAATTGCTTCTTGTTGCAGGTAAAATGAGAATTCTCCGTCTTGGAATAAAAGATCTTGATTGTTAGAACACCAATTGTGAAGTTTCATTTTACCCTTTTTTAAGATCTAAACAAATTGATTTTTGAGATTCGTGGTAGATGTCAAATCTTAGCAACCAAGTGGAATGTCATCCATACATCACTTAGGATTACTGTAGCTGCTTCAAAGAATTTCTATCCTGCATGTTTGGCCAGTGAAATCTTGTGTAGCGATATAAGTTGCAGATACTGTCCCGTAGTGACCATATTGAGTTTATATTGGAGCATTTCAAACCACAAATATCTTTGAAATTGTCGTTGTTCCGGGTAATTTAGTATCACACTAAGCCTTTATCTAACATCAGATATGACAGCGTAATTATGCCTTTGAAATATGTTGATTTGAAAATATGTTTTATCACTCCACCATTCAGTTGAATAGAGTTCAACGAATTTCCAGCAAAATAAATGTTACTGTCGTTGAACACGACCTCAATATCGTAGTTAAGGCAACTGGGAAGAGTAGACTGAGGTGATTAATATTATGAGTCGAACGCGCCTCAGCACAATTTACTTCCGGCATTTGACCTTGATAACGACTCTAGCAGCAAATAATCGGCCATTGAGCATCGGCCAGACGTCGCAAAAAAGTACTGCGACATCGAGCCGACGCGTCGGAAAGGCATTGGCAATGTCCATTGCAGCGGCTGCGTTTCGTCCTTGGCCAGCGACTATTTGCCCATCATGTGCGACCACTTACCGAAGCATTTTGGTTGTCGGTAAGAGATCGAAAGTGGCAATCGGCAGCACATGGGGCCGATATACAAAACACGACCTTTTGCCAAGCGTCGACGACTAGTTACCGCCCCTTTTGCGAACCCAATAGTCGGTTATCGGTCGATTTAATCTCACAAATCGAACGGTTTCTGTTGACGTCGGAGTGACTAGTTGGCGCGAAGTCTTCCGATTAGGCTCCGATTAGTCTTCGATTAGGCTTGCTGCCTGGGGACATATCCCAGGCAGCAAGCCTAATCGGCGAATGGTTGGCCAATCATCGATTTCGTCGGCAAGTGATCGGAAGTTCTTTTACGAGATAGGGAAGACGTCGCGCCAACTTGTCACTCCAACGTCTACAAAAACCGGTCGATTTGTGAGATTAAATCGATCGATAACCGACTGGTCGCAAAAAGGTCGGTAACTAGTCGCCGACGATTGGCAAAAGGTCGTGTTTTGTACATCGGCCCCATGTGCTGCCGATTGCCATTTTCGATCTCTTGCCGACTACCAAAATGCTTCGGTAAGTGGTCGCACATGATTGGCAAATAGTCTCATGCCGAGGACAAAACGCAGCCGCTGCGATGGACATCGCCACCCTTTCCGACGCGTCTGCTCGATGTCGCAGTACTTTTTTGCGACGTTTGGCCGATTATTTGCTGCTAGGGTAGTGACAAGTGCACATTTATTTTAATACTTTGTTCGAATAGATTTGTTTCGGGGAAAAATTATGATATCCGTTGTTTTATTACAGAACATCGATCCTTTTTCTTCTAACGTAAATAAGTAGCATAACCAATTACGTGTTTTGAATATTTTATTATGTATTTGTGTATTGTTACGAATTCCAAAGCTACTGAGCAATTTACAATTCTTTTGTGGTTCATGTACGGAAACTCCTTTAATGCAGTCAGTCCCGGTTTGCCTTTTTCTTACGCCCTTTCGTGACTACTGGATAATTAGTCTGGAAATCTGTCTGAAGATTAGCGTGCTACTTTTAAAAGACGTCAAAGATAATTCTTCTTCGATGCTTTATGTCGGAAAAGTAATTATAGCCTGTCTGATTTTGAGGCATCTGTGTTGCCTTGATGCTAAAGTTAAATTCTTTTGGCTTAATTTATAGATAATTAGCTTATGATAATTTTGGAAAATCCTGAGAAAGTAATGTACTCACTCTCAATAATTAATAACCAAATTGTACTATTAAGTATCTAAATTTTGTTTAAAAGTTTTTTAAAGTGTCTCTTTTGTTTTGAAAATTTCTCTTTTGTTTGACAGCTTTTTTGAAAAACAAAATATTCCACGAAAAATCCTCGGCAAACGTGTCACCAAACGAAGCAAGCTTCAGTCAAACAGTTGACACTTTTTCATTCAAAAACCATCACAGGCAGATTGTTGTGCGAAGAAAATGTACATGTTTTTAAACTTGTATATTAACTAAGGTCCCGTTATTTGATTCGAATAAACTGCGAATTCAAGCTAACCAAAGAAAAATACATTAAATGTCATTTAATATTTTTATACGAGGTTAAATTCAGTAATTTCAAGGTTTTACCAAAATATTAGAAAGTTAATTTTTTGTCAAAGGAACTGCCAAATAAAACTACCACACAAAAAATTAATTTTACAACCATATGTATATCTTTGGATGTAATTTCACTAAATTAAGTAGTATATTATGACTTTCAAACATAATTAACATGATAAAAAGTAAACAATTAAAATTATTTAAGTACAGAATAAGCTTTCATGCAAGTTTAGCTGAGCAAACGTAGAATTTGGGTCAGCTGAACTTGTTGTAATTTTTTTAAAATATCCTCATGTCATTCTTTAAAGAGAAATGAGTCATGAAAACCATCACGAAGGACGTACAATATTGTTAGAGTAATATCATTTAAACCACAACAGCGCATTTGAAAGTTATAATGAAATAAATAAACCTTCAGTTTTTAAAAAAAGAATCAAGATGACGAATCTCTGAAGTCTTGTTTAACAGCAATAAACCAATAAATAATCAAATAGTACTTAATTAATTTCCTTCATCCACAAAACGATTTCAGGTCATATAAATATGAAATCAAGGTCAAAACAATAGTAAACAATCCGATATACATAAAAATGTATGATGCAATTTTATATTGAAGTGTAGGCGTTAAACGAAACCGCAATCAAAGAAGCAATCAAACATTACTTGTAGTTTTAATTAAGCAGGTGGGAACTTTTTAATCTTTCTTTTTTGCGCTTGTGACATGCAATGGCGGTTATATTTTTTCGAACGTTATCTTTTCAATTGCTTTTGTTGTGGTTTTAAGAAAACAACCTTCATGTTAAACCACTTTTTTTTTCTTTTGGAGGATTCGGCAGCTTTTGTTCCGAATTTAAAGAAAAATATTATGTCAGTTGTTTATGCATTTATTTGCAACTGTTTAATTAATTAAATATTGGTGGTTTCGGTATTTTTTTTCTATTTGAAAAGGTTCAATGCACAATTTTATATCTTAGAACATTGGCCGTTTTACAATAAAGATTCATCAATTAAAATGTGAGATATCAAAATTAAAAAATAAGAGTATACAATAAAGAAAGATCATAAATAGTTTTTTTTTTTGTCTTTCTTTTATTTGTTTAGCTTGAATTTAAAAAAAAAGACACTTATTACTAATGTATAATTTGTATTTTTTAAAGGTGAGATCAATGTGTTGTAATTATTAAAAATTAGGAATGTTTTGATGAATAAATAATAAAAAAATAAAAAAAAAATCTTTTGTAAGTTTTATTTCTAAAATACTAAAAAATAACCTTTATCCACATGAACTCTTCCACATTACTCTTATTATACTATATAAATAAACATATTGTAAATAATTGATATCAGTATATTCAACAAATATATTTTCACAAAAAAAATCCTTGAAAAGTAAATTTTTCTGACGTATTTGATCCAAAGTTTTACAATAGAGAGAATAAAATATTTTTTATTTTCTCTCATATAAACTGAAATATTTTTCAATGCGATGTTGTTTTTTAATAAATTAAAAATATATACATCTTCAATATAATGCTTTTTATTTTATATTCATTACTTTATAAAGCGAGTGTGTGAGTTGTGGAAAACTAAATTGTAAATGCCGGAATAGCCTTAACGTATAGAAAGAATTATATTTTTGAGATATAGATATGTGGAAAGATAATTATTTTTTTGCCTGAAACATGGAAATTTCAATTATTATTATTTTTGCTTAAAACGTTAAACGGTAGAGATTAATTAAAAACTAGACTTCAACCTTCCAGCAATTTGATTTAATGAATCTATTTTTGTACATCAATGACATTTTAAATAATATAGCACAGAGCTTCAGCAGAAATCATAGAGCTTTAGTAGAAATAAATTATTCGAAATTAAATGCATACGCATAGTTTATAATGATTTGCAGAAACACATTATATTCCATACACTCCAGGTATTTTTGAGGAATTTCTGAGGTTCATATACGTAATTAAAGAGGGAATGATATATAGTGAAAATTCTTTATTTCGAGTGTCTTTCGCATAAATGGTTATTAGTTCAATAAAGTTTCATCATTAAATGTAAAACTCATTCAATTAGTTTATTACAACAATAGTTTTTATAATAGACTTATAGCTTAGATATACATAGGAATTGCAGGTATGGACTTTCATTGAAAGAAAGGAATTGTTTTACTTTATGTTAAAAAAAAATCGAACTGTTAAAATTATATTAGCTGATTATAACAGTTTTGGCTGTTAAATTTTAAAAAAAAATTACGAAAATGTATTTATATTTTATTTAATTGTCCCTTTTGTACAAATTTAATGTTCGTATACTCATAGTCAATGTAATAGAAAACTTTTAATTTAACTTTTATACATAATTAAAGAAATAAATCGTTACAGAAAATATAATGGTACCTTGGGAGATAAAAAAAATGCTACCATGAATATGATTATATAATCTATAAATAAACCACAAATAATAATGTTATTTTTTAGAAATAAGTAGTATGGCATGCAAAAGACGTTACCTCGAATAAATTAATTAAAGTTATGTATAAACTTGTGCATATTTTTTAATGTATTTATTTTATACCGTAAATATACTATCTCAGAACAACGTCTCAATTTTTAAGAAATTTTCTTAGTTTTTACGATTTATTAGCCTTTTTTTACACAAAAAGTGAATATATTATCAAATTGAAGAGTTTATTTTTTTTTCCAATTGGCTAACATTATATTGACTTTTATTTCACGAAACTTACAATTATCCAAGATTAAGATAATTGGTTTTCTAATTTTTTAATATATTAAATTAATACGCATTTACATTTTTGAGACTAATTTTCTTACTTTTTTACAGCTCGTGTGATCTTTTTATAAAAGGCAAGTAAGAATTTAGAACTCAAAACCTTTTGAGCCAACTCTGTGGCCCGACAAATTAACGCTTTTTTATACTTTGAAATGCTAAGAATATGATCATAAAGTTATTAAAGAACAATATGTATTTCATTATAATATACGTAAACTATTTAGTTAACTTTTGTAAATTTAAGATTTTTCGTTTCAGCAAAAATTATTGGACCATGAAAGGACTGTTTAAAAATAAACAGAATCTCAAATATTTCGGAATTGTCAAAAGTGGGATTCTTTTATATTACCTTAAAAAGAATTATTTGAATCTTTGAAGATTATTACCTCAAATTTAAAAAAAAAATTAGAAACATTCATTAAATATTTTTTAAAGTACAGGTTTTCTTTATTTAAAGCCAGCTAAAACCTACTGGCTCATGATGTGGTGCAAATGGTAATGGGACAAAATATCGCGGCCGAAATATCGCGGGCCAAAATATCGCGGCCGAAATATCGCCGGCCGAAATATCGTGCGCCCGAAATATCGCGGGCCCAAAATATCGCGGGCCGAAATATCGCGGGCCAAAATATCGCGTGCCCATAATATCGCGTGGACAAAATATCGCCGTAAAGTAAAAATGGAGTGGATTTAGTGGATTTTATGGTGTTTGGCAGTGAGAGGGAGTTCGATGGTAAAATGGTATTACTTATCTAGTACATTGTGATGAAGTTCGGTTTTACCTATTAGAACCTGGATTTTTATAAAAATGTATTTTAGGTCATGCATTTTTATGCATTTTTTTTTGTTAAGACCATTTAGTCACGAGGTGGGTTTAATGGGTTAAGGTTTTATATTTGAACTTGATTTTTATAATAGATATAGTGGAGTTCGATGGTAAAATGGTATTACTTATCTAGTAAATTGTGATGAATTCCGGTTTTTACCTATTCGAGCCTGGATTTTATAAAAATGTATTAAAAGTCATTCATTTTTATGCATTTTTTTGTTATGACTATTTAGTCACGAGGGGGGTTTAATGGGTTAAGGTTTTATATTTGAACTTGATTTTTAGCTCGATGGTAAAATGGTATTACTTATCTATTAAATTGTGATGAAGTTCGGTTTTACCTATTAGAGCCTAGCCGGCCCGCCGGCGTAGTGGTTAGTGCACTAGCCCATGGAGCTGCTGGGCTCGGGTTCGAATCCCGGTAACGGCATGGATGTTTCTGCTTGTCAATAATTTTTGTTATTTGTCTATGTGTTTGTGTGGTCCTTCTTTGTGTGCATCTTGTGACTGTCTCCTCTGGCGAGCTGGGTAATGGGCTGTAAAGCCTACACTCTCCCTTCTAGAGGGCGCAATCACTGTCATATAACCTATTGGAGCCTGGATTTTTGTAAAAATATTTTAAGTCATGCATTTTTATGCATTTTTTTGTTATGAGCAGTTAGTCACGAGATAGGTTTAATGGGCCAAGGTTTTATATTTGAACTTGATTTTTATAAATCCCATTAAATTTGGCCAAAATATGGCGTCGACTAAAGTAAGTGGATTCGTGTGTGATCGGTATGAGATGGTAAATTTGTATAGTGCTGTTAAATTTTAAAAAAAAATTACGAAAAGTGTATTTATATTTTATTTAATTGTCCCTTTTGTACAAATTTAATGTTCGTATACTCATAGTCAATGTAATAGAAAACTTTTAATTTAACTTTTATACATAATTAAAGAAATAAATCGTTACAGAAAATATAATGGTACCTTGGGAGATAAAAAAAGCTACCATGAATATGATTATATAATCTATAAATAAACCACAAATAATAATGTTATTTTTTAGAAATAAGTAGTATGGCATGCAAAAGACGTTACCTCGAATAAATTAATTAAAAGTGATGTATAAGCTTGTACATTAACTTTTTAATAATGAATTTATTTCATACCGTAACTACACTATCTCAGAACAACGTCTCAATTTGTAAGAAATTTTCTTAGTTTTTACGATTTATTAGCCTTTTTTTACACAAAAAGTGAATATATTATCAAATTGAAGAGTTTATTTTTTTTTCCAATGGACTAACATTATATTCACTTTAATTTCACGATCCAAGACTAAGATGTATGGTTTTCTAATTTTTTAATATATCAAATTAATACGCAATTACATTTTTGAGACTAATTTTCTTACTTTTTTACAGCTCGTGTGTATCTTTTTATAAAAGGCAAGTAAGAATTTAGATCTCAAAACCTTCTGAGCCAATTCTGTGGCCCGACAAACTAACGATTTTTTATACTTTGAAATTCTAAGAATATGATTATAAAATTATTAAATAACCAAATGTATTTCATTATACTATACGTAAACTATTTAGTGACGACACACTTATGTAAATTTTAGATATTTCGCTTCAGCAAAAATTATCGGACCCGGAAAAGACTATTAAAAAATAACGAGAATCTCAAATATTTCTGAATTGTCAAAAGGGGGACTACTTTTATATTACCTTAAAAAGAATTATTTGAATCTTTGAAGATTATTACCTCAAATTTAAAAAAAAAATTAGAAACATTCATTAAATATTTTTTAAAGTACAGGTTTTCTTTATTTAAAGCCAGCTAAAACCTACTGGCTCATGATGTGGTGCAAATGGTAATGGGACAAAATATCGCGGCCGAAATATCGCGGGCCAAAATATCGCGGCCGAAATATCGCCGGCCGAAATATCGTGCGCCCGAAATATCGCGGGCCCAAAATATCGCGGGCCGAAATATCGCGGGCCAAAATATCGCGTGCCCATAATATCGCGTGGACAAAATATCGCCGTAAAGTAAAAATGGAGTGGATATTTTATTGAATTAGTGGATTTTATGGTGTTTGGCAGTGAGAGGAGTTCGATGGTAAAATGGTATTACTTATCTAGTACATTGTGATGAAGTTCGGTTTTACCTATTAGAACCTGGATTTTTATAAAAATGTATTTTAGGTCATGCATTTTTATGCATTTTTTTTTTGTTAAGACCATTTAGTCACGAGGTGGGTTTAATGGGTTAAGGTTTTATATTTGAACTTGATTTTTATAATAGATATAGTGGAGTTCGATGGTAAAATGGTATTACTTATCTAGTAAATTGTGATGAATTCCGGTTTTACCTATTCGAGCCTGGATTTTATAAAAATGTATTAAAAGTCATTCATTTTTATGCATTTTTTTGTTATGACTATTTAGTCACGAGGGGGGTTTAATGGGTTAAGGTTTTATATTTGAACTTGATTTTTAGCTCGATGGTAAAATGGTATTACTTATCTATTAAATTGTGATGAAGTTCGGTTTTACCTATTAGAGCCTAGCCGGCCCGCCGGCGTAGTGGTTAGTGCACTAGCCCATGGAGCTGCTGGGCTCGGGTTCGAATCCCGGTAACGGCATGGATGTTTCTGCTTGTCAATAATTTTTGTTATTTGTCTATGTGTTTGTGTGGTCCTTCTTTGTGTGCATCTTGTGACTGTCTCCTCTGGCGAGCTGGGTAATGGGCTGTAAAGCCTACACTCTCCCTTCTAGAGGGCGCAATCACTGTCATATACCTATTGGAGCCTGGATTTTTGTAAAAATATATTTTAAGTCATGCATTTTTATGCATTTTTTTGTTATGAGCAGTTAGTCACGAGATAGGTTTAATGGGCCAAGGTTTTATATTTGAACTTGATTTTTATAAATCCCATTAAATTTGGCCAAAATATGGCGTCGACTAAAGTAAGTGGATTCGTGTGTGATCGGTATGAGATGGTAAATTTGTATAGTGCTTTGTACAAAGTGCGTATATAATATTATATGTATATGCTGTACGGTAAGTTACGTATGGTTTGTTTGATACGATATGCGTGGTCTGTTTGGGAGTATTTATTATTGGTGGATATATAATTAAGGTTGAAACAGTTATTTTAAAAATTTTCTTAATCAAAACTAATTTTTAACATTTGTTCATTTGGGTTAAAAGAGATTATTAAAATGTATCTTATTTTGTAAATTCGCGATTTCTTTATAAAAATCACAAGCGTTGTCCGATGTGCGGCTTATTCGTGCTGGTTAATTTTCTTTTCAAATAATTAAGATTGTCTAAGT
The DNA here is from genome assembly GCA_023701765.1 of Hylyphantes graminicola. Lineage (NCBI taxonomy): Eukaryota > Metazoa > Arthropoda > Arachnida > Araneae > Linyphiidae > Hylyphantes > Hylyphantes graminicola. The sequence continues at coordinate 42,895,455 of CM043117.1, read as the reverse complement.
CTATTTTTGAATGAATTTCAAGGTTGTTTCTGAGCATTTAAATTAGTGTTATATTATAAATAGTTTATTATTTCAGATTGGACAAAATAGTTATCAATAGTTGAATCTGGTTGTAAGAAAATCTATCACTACTTAAGTGATGTTCAATGCATTGATTCAATTTTATTATTTTTTACAAATTAAACATATTCGGTTCCTTTATATTATTTTTACATATTCATATCATTATATATGGAATTTTTTTACCAAGTTGGGTAATTGAAATATTTCTTTACGTTTTGAACTCATTTAGACCATTTAGTAAAACATAAATTTTCTTTCAAAAACTCATCATTAAAGTTTACGCGGTTTTAAGAGTTCTTCGAAAGGTGTTTAAGAGTTTCAATAGTGTATCAATTACTGCTGTCAAATAACTCTCCGTTAAATTTATTTCAAAAATCGCCAATGGTTTAAGTAGCAAGTACAAGTAATTCTTATTGTTCTATAAATATTTTTTTTATCATCACTAACAACAGCAATTGGTCACTACTTAAATCTAAGTAAAACGGTTTATGGAAGAAAAACGCAGACACGCAGGTATATGGAACCTGGGGGGGGGGGGGGGCTGAAAGGGTCAACCCCTCTGTCGTTTCGACAAAGGAACTTTTCTTTAACCCCCCCCCCCCTTTTTACTCAAAACTCCGAGACTCTGAACAGGTGTCTGCTTCTTTGTGTTGAGTTTTCGAAATCCGTAGAGGCTAAACATAATTATAGGTTAACTACCATCTTTAACACATAGACATATTTGTTAAAGCCGGCTTCTTTTATAAAAGGTTTGTTTACGCGTGCAAGTCGAGTTCGTGCCCTATTGTATCATTTTGTCAGACAGGGCTCAAGCGTACGATGGAGTCAAAGTTTGTTTTATTTGTATTTTAGCTAAAAGGAAGACTTTTCTTTAAAAATGTGTGATATACATACCATTTGGCATCATCATGTTTCTGATCATAATTTATAAAAAATAATAGGGATGACATTTATTGGGGTTAATAAAAAATATTTCCAATAGAAAAAAGGTTTAAAGAAATTATGATGTGCTTTTGGGGTTACGGCTTTTTGATATCATAAATGGCTCCTTACGATCAGAAAAAAAAATTCTAAAATAATGATGCAAAATTGTGATTGGGACTGAAAGGGTTAATAGCCTGATCGTCGGCGCAATGGTTAGAGTGCTAGCCTTTGGAGCTGCTGGGCACGGGTTCGAATCCCGGTTAAGGCGTGGATGTTTATGTTTGTCAATAAATGTTATTATTTGTCTATGTGTACTTCTTTGTGTGTCTCTTGTGACTGTCTCTTCTGGTGAGCGGGGTAATGGGCTAAAAAGCCTACACTCTTCCCTTATAAAGTTCGCAATAACTTTCATTGGTTAAAGGGTCAAAAAAATATTTTTCTTATAAAAATCACAAAAAGTTATAAATTATTAATACTTTTGACACCAACCCCCCCCCCCCAAAAAAAAAAAAAAAAACTTGAGCCTGGGTTTTATTGTTTGTTTGTTTTTTATGGTTTTTTTCAATAAAACTTGCCCGGTAGTTTTTGGGTTTTGTGGGCGGGTCATAAACACTGGTAAAACAACAGTTTGACTTTCCTTAGAACAAACTCGAGTTTCATCTAGCTTCTCTAGCGTGTTTGCGGCATGTTGCAATGACTGTAAAATAAAATTAGTTAAATGATATCAAATCCAGGGGGGGGAGGGCACCCTATGCGGTTAATAATTTTTATAAATGATTTTGGTAATCTATCATTATTTGGAAAATTAATCATATATTCAGATGATACTAATTTGGTATATTCAAGTAAAAACTACAACTTATTAAAGGAAATTATAAACTCTGATCTATAAAAGTTAAAAAATGGTATCAACAAAATGACTTTAGGTAGGCGAGTACCCAAAATTCTAAAAATTTTACTATTACTGTTAATCTTTTCCAAATTTGGCATAGTGATTTCAAATATAATGAACAATGCTTTTTGGGCAATTTTTTGTATTTAAATATAATTGATTTATTTTAAACGGTGTTTTTCAACTAAAAAAAGGGGGTTACGCTAACACTTATAGCATAAAAAGTTTTACATTAATTTACCTGAAATTTTTTACAGATGCTATTTCAATATATATCTGTGCCATGAACCTCTAACATCTGGTGTAAATATACAAGATTTTTTTTTAAATGTCCAAGTGTAAGTTAATCGAAAAAAATCTTTTTTTGGGGGTTAATTCATAAAATTTTTCTTAATAACTTCTTTCCTTGTAATTTGTATGTAACTCTAAAGGGTCATTGCATGCATCAGTTCAAAACGAAGAATTTAACACATAATTAATGTTTATAGGATGAAAGTTCAATGTGGTAGACTTGTTAGCGTAAACCTCTTTTTTAGTAGAGAAACACCGTTTAAAATAAATAAATTATATTTAAATAAAACAAAATGCCTAAATAGTATTATTCATTATATTTGAAATCACTCTGCCAAATTTGGAAAAGATTAAAGTAATAGTAAAAATTTTAGAATTTTGGGTATTTGCCTACCTTAATTATTAATAGTGATAAAACTAAATATATAAATTTTAATATGATCACTGGTCATGCAGTAGACTTAACTTATAAATATAATATTTTATGCCAATTAAATGTTTTAAATTCTTAATGTCCTCTTATAAACCGAGTAGAAAATATCAAATATCTTAGATTATATGTCGATCAAACATTGAAAAAGAAATTACATGTAAAAAAAAATTAAAGGATAAGTTGCGTTTTGGAATTTATGCATTTTATTATTTAAAAAATAGTCTCAGTAAAGCATTTTTAAAACAATTATACTTTTCGTTTATACATTCAATAATACAATACGGCATCCTCATGGGGTGGTGACAACATAATTAATATCAGATCTTTAATAAATACTCAATACAGATTGATTCGAATGTTAAATTGTGATCCAGAAAATTTTGATAACCCTATTTTAACTATAAGACAACTATACGTGTACAATAGTCTCTTCTATATTTATATAAAAACAGATCATTCTGCACCCTTAAAGACCCTGATGTAAACTACAATCTAAGAAATACAACTATTTACAATATAATACCTAAAGTCTTGCATAAGTTATATGCTTATTATATAGTTTTTATATTGCTATAAAAACTATAGCAAAAAGTTATTCTATCCTCACTTGGTTGGTAGACATATTTTCAGGCATAAGTGCTTGGTCAGAGAACCGCTTATAAATCTTCGTCAAGTGAGACAGACACAACACAAACACACACATACGTGACAGATGCTGCCATCTATCGCGCGCCACTTCCACAATTTAGGCCTGCCCCTGAAGGGGAGGGAAATAGTCTCCAGTTACCTGTACCCGTGCGTGGGAAACTGTGCACGACCGCCCACAGGACTTTCGGACCCAACAGATTTAACGAGCAAGTTCTCCGCATATACTCGACATACACAAACATCCATGCTGAACAGGATTCGAACCCGCAGCCAGATGCTTCAAAGGCTAGCTTCCTAACCGTCGCGCTGCCGGGTCGGCCATCCTCACTTACCCTGGCCGCATAAGGTGTAACTGATATGGTACAACAACCAGCGATTACACTTATATTGCTTTCCAATGCGCACTGCGCTTTAACCCTCTAATGCATGAATTTTTTAATCCCTAAAAAAATATATATTTATCTATATGCTCATACAAGATTTTATGGGAAAAATACTGAAAAAAATTTAACTGCATTAGGTTTGAAATAATTTAAATTTTTAAAAAAAGCTTTTGAACACATTGTTGATTAGGGCTTGCGCGGCAAATTGTGAGGTCAAATTGAAGGAATGATCCTAAGGTAAATGACTTTTATATTGTAAATTCCATGTGACAAAAACCAACTAAAAAATTTCCAATTTTGATTAGAAAATAATGACTAGAAAATTATAAAATATACTTTAAAATAACCCTTTTTAACTATATAATTTTTTTCAAAAAAATTTATTTGTATTTAGTACTAAAATTATTATACTTTGACTTAGCCAGAAAACGTATTTTCACACAACGCAAGTTAATAACAATGTGTTCAAATCTTTAATTTTGAATACACTTTTTACTGTCATTTATGAGTTTCATTATTAACTAAAATTCCAGAATGGAATGTAATAATAAAAAAACCACAAATTTGTCAAGATTAGAGGTCTACTTTAATAATAAAGTGTATTATGTATTGAGTAGTTACCAAACGGTACATATGCAAACTATGCTTTGTTGTTCCTTCTTTTGCACTTTTAAGACTCCTTAGTAGGGTTAAGGTATAAGGGGAACATATAGTTAACTAAAATAGAATTTTTTAAACCAGTATTTTCTAATAGATGGAAGCCCGATCTATTGAATGAGACCAATTTTGTAATCGATCGGTTAATTCGTATAAAGAATTAAAATTATAAAAATAAACAAATGTGCACGCCCCTTTAAGTTATTAATTGTATCTGTATGCTTGTATTATTGGTGTATAATATTATAAAATAAGAATTTTTTATGCTGATTTTTAAAACTATTCACTGGTACAATGTAAGAAAAAAATTGATGATGGGTAACATGAAATTCGGTTAACATGAAATGTTTCGGTGGTCCCTTCGAGTTCGTGTTAACAGAATCGACTGTATTTGTTTTCCGCATTATTCTCAAAACTATAATTTTCATCACATCGGTACACTTCTCTCTAAATCTATTAAATATTTCTTAATAGGTTTTTTTATGTGTTATAAAACCATTTTAGATCTATTTAGGTCACCTCATTTAGTCTTACAAATTTAAAAAAATGTTTTATTATTATTTTACATTTTTCTGCTTTGAAAATCAGAATTTCCATGAATTTGGAATATAAGTTTTTTTTTTTTTAAATAAAATTTAAAAAAATATTTTAGGCAAAAAAAAAACAGGCGACCAATATAAATTCAACTGTTTACTTGCATTTGAAACAAGTTTTACGTACGTTCATTGAAATTTTTGTACAAATGGTACCGAAAAATAATTGTATTTTTGAAAATTCCTAATTGTATGTTTCAAGAGATGTCTTTTTTCTATAAAATAATAATAATAAGATTCTTAGGTGTAAATATAATAAAAAAGTACAATTTATAACTTGGTACAATTTGTTTTCTTGAAACATAATTTATAAATTTTTTAGAGCCCTTCGAAATCTAATACTAAGAATTGCTCCTTTTTGCTGTCGCTAACAATTAATGTTCTCCTTCTCCCCTTAAAAGTAGCTCTAATTCGACGATATGCACTTCTGTTCAACACAATTACTTTACAGTGAACAATGTGATACACAATCAAAGCACATTAAATTGATCCAAAAGCAATTACAATTTAATTACAGGGACGCCTACTTTTATTGATTTCTTCCGAATTATAATGCAAAAACAAAATTTTCACTGAAATCCTTATGTAAATACAAAAAGAAGCGTAACCTTCGAAGAAGATCTGGGTATGAACTAAGTTGTTACCTCATTGGGACTAGATGGCTCCATAGCAAACGAAAATGGAATAAAAAAAAATAAAGTTGACGATTGCATTTGAAATAAAGAATTTATTTGTGCTTTTTTTTTGTTTGGCGTCTGAATGGCGTTTTTTCTTACCGTTTCCGTTGTAAGATATCCCAGATATAGTTTTTCTTGACTATTTTTTTTTCTTCTGTCTACACATTTGTGTTAGAATTATCTATGTACCTTTACATTCTTTTTTGAAAGCGAGGCGAATTTATTAAAACTGTTTTTAATATTTTTTCCTTTCGGAGCCTTCCAAATCGAGGGCGGGTTGGGGAGAGAGTGCATTTGAATTCCCAAGCCATGTGTGCTTCTTAATATTATAGGATTGCGGTTTAGGAAGCGCGACATTAAATTTAATGTAAATAATATTTTTCTTTCTTAAAAATATTGTTATATTTATTAAATAAAAAAATTAATTCCAAATTACCGTTTTAATTGGTGGCAAAATTTGCCAGCCACCCCCAAAATTTTTTACAGCCTACTCAGCCTATTTAGAAATACGGCCCTGCCTGTTCGAGGAGAAGGACGTGATGGTCATTGTTAGTAAGAAGCCCATTCAGATCAAAACCACAAAAGAGTTTGTCTGAGGGATCCAACTTGCTGGCAGTTAGCATGATTTAATTTGAAAACCCTCTTTTTCGTAGATACAATAATTGCGGAGCTTATAATGTGATACGTTAAAAAATAAACAACGGGGAAACACGTACCTTGACAATTCTGTCTGAAAGCCCCGTCACGCATTTTAGCAGAAAAAGTAGACCATTTCTATTATAAACCTTAACTATATTTTCCTCCCCAAGAAAAGCTCGGTATTTCGGGAAAGCGAAATGTTCACTGCTTCTTTACATTTAAACTCATTTATAATCAATGTTTATGTTTGATTTTAATTGTACAAGGTTGATTAAAAGGTGTGATTTAACTGTTCTACATAATTCGCCCAGTCCCTGTGTTCTGCTAATATCTTACACTTATTTTGCTTATTTAGATAAATTTATTCAGAAAGATTAAGAGAGGGGTAATCTTTCTAAATAAATTTATCTAAATAAGCAAAATAAGTGTAAGATATTAGCAGAACACAGACTGGCGGATAAATGTAGAACAGTTTAAATCACACCTTTAAATCAACCTTGTACAATTTAAATCAACATTGAATTATTATTTTTAACAGTGTATAATAGTCTTAACCAGGGCCTGACCTAGAAAACCTACTCCTCCGATTTTGGGGGCCCCTTTACTTTTTTATTTGTGATTTCCAGAAATGATGGTGCTCTTTGACCTATGTATCAGATATTTGCTACAATTTTATTAGCTTCCTTATAAACATTGATCAAAACTATCACGTTAGGTCAATTTCTTAGTCAAAGTCGAACAAAAAACAGAGTGGAGTATCAGATTTTTTTTACTTACTGATATTTTGGGTTTTTTCGGTATTTAGCATAATGGAAATTGAAATTTAGGTGCCACTAAAATTTGGGGGCCCTAGGACCAGGCCTTATGGAAGAATAGTCTCTGGTCCTAACTATGAAACTATTTTTATATTAATTATATTAAAAACAAAATACATTTAAACTCATTTATAACGAGCACGAAGGGACCGCAACATTAACTCCGAGTAAGTTAAATCCAAGTGCTTGTAAAAAAACGAGTACATATCTTAAAAAAGAAATAAATATCCTTACGGTCTTCT